>PVLC010001544.1:17605-139548 GCA_004027655.1 Graphiurus murinus | reverse complement strand
AAAAAAAGACTTTTTTGGAGGGAGAGGTACTGGGGCTTGAATCCAGGGGCATTCTATCTCTCAGCCACACCCCCACCTCTCTTCATTTTTGTTTAGAAACAAGGGCTCCCTAGGTTGCTAAGAGTCTTGCTAAATTGTCGAGGCTGGCTTCTAACCTTCAATCCTCCTGTCTCAGCCTCTCCAGTACTGGGATCACAGGTGTGTACCACCACACCTGGCCTAGAAAACCATTTTTAAGGGATGAATCTGCAGCCCTCTTCCCTCACCTCACACTAAGCAGTTTGTGGCTCTTTCTAAAGCTGACCTGCTCTAACCCATGAAGGTCCCTATTTCGTGGGGTCTGCTCTGCACCATCTCTACTTCTCACAACCTCTCTGCCATATCAGAGGTATAATCATGTCTGTCCATTTTAGAGCCTCGCCCAAGGCCACACAATTTAAGGGGCAGAACTGGGGTTTGGAAACTACTCCCAGGTCTCTCTGTGCTCTTTCTACTATAGCCCATTATCTTCTTCCTCCTACTTTCGTTCCCACAGCCCCCCACCCCCATCCCCCTCTCCTAAGCAGCTTTGCAGTTTTTAAATCTACCTTGACCGTGGTAATAGAACCTACTGGGGTCCAAGAGAGTTTCAGAAGTTCTGGGAAATTTCTGTGCTCACTAAATGAAGGCAGTTTCTAAACTGGACACCAGCTCTCCTGCACTGCAAGTGGACTGCAAAGGACAGGTTGCTTTCCCTCTATCATTTCCAAGGTATGTGCAAACCAATACATTATCAAGGTCCAAGATTTGGTCATTCTATACAGAAAGAGGAACAAAGAAAATCAATAATAATGTAAAAAAAAAAAAAAAAAAGGGTCACAGGAGGATTTTTATTACCAGGTTGAAAAAAAGCTCTGCAGGGGAGGAGCAATGAGCCAAGAACTCACTGGAATGAAGTCACTGGGGTGGGGTGGAGAGTACGAGGGGCTTGGCTACCTCTCGCTGTTAAGGTCACTACCCTTTGACAGAGGTGGCCTCTGACCTCAACAACCCTACAATTCTGTTTTGACTGACCCTGAAACCCATGAAATTCAGATGTAGGCCCTGCCCAAAAGTTGAGATAAAGCTGACTAATATGGGAAAAGCTCCCGGTATGTGCCCCCAGCTGAAAGGAGCTGGCAGCTCTTTGGCGGTACATGCAATTTATTCTGTCCTCCTCCTTTCAGGGAAATGCTAATCCTTCATAGGCAACTGGAGGGGAAGACTAAAATGTGTTGATGATGAATGGCAATAATCCTTTGTCCACTGCCACCTCCTCCTAGGGTTGAACCTTAAGAGTTTAATCAAATGTTGGTAAGTAAATTAATTTAGCTTTACTGCAAAAGAGGTGGTGGGAAGAAGGGATGTGAGAATGTTTCCCCTGACATAGGAATCTCAATCAACTTAATTGCAAAGGCATTGATATGGGAAGGAGTGTTTCAGATTCCTTATTTACATATACATACACAAGCATGTGTGCACGCACACACCAATCACCACTTCAAAACTGTATCGCAGCATGTTGGTGTTAAAGATGTTACCTTATGGGCTTAAATACCAAATCAGTATGTTGGGAATTAGTTTCCTTTTGTTAAAAACGACTGTAAGCAGCAACGGCAGCAGCAATAAAACCCTCATTATTTGTGCATGCATGGGAATAGCAAGGCCTCTAGCCCTGAATCTTCATCACATCCTTGTGCGAGATGCTGAATTTTTATTCCAGTTCAACTCAGGGTTGGGTGGTCACTCCATGCCAGGTCTCTGTGAGGGCCACTTTGACAGTCATCTCTTTTAACTCTTACAACATCCAGTGCAGTAGATACAATGATGCTCAGTACTATTGAAAAAACAATGCTCAAAGAGGGCAAGTGACTTATTTCTGAACATCCAGAGACAGGGTTAAAATTCAAATGAGTCTTTTGGCATTCAGGGTCTCCTGTTAGATTTAAAAAAAAAAAAAATTGGTTGCCAGAAGGGTTTCAAGGAATTTGACAAATGATCAACTTCTGAGGCTTTCACAGTGAGTAAAGATGAGGTTTTCCAATTCCCAGCCCAGGTTCTTTCAACACATTACTGCACTGCCACCCAAAGCGCCGGGTTTTCCCAAGAGGCGTTTGGATGGGACTCCAAGTCAGCGAGATGCAAATAGGTCTGACCCACATTCCAGTTCTTGGATAAATAAAAATTCCTAAAGGACATAACCCATTTCAGGTGCTTAATTTGAAAGCCCCACTGTGCACAGTTACTATTAAACAACTATAGGTAAATTTGCCAAGCACTACTGGCATGGGCTCAACTAGAATATTGAAAATCTTACAAAGGAAATTCATAAAGGTGTTGAGTGGCTGGACCAAGTAGTTGTGTGTTTAAGTGTCAAAACATTTTCTTGAAAGTCATCTACTCTACAGTTTTGTAAATGAGACTCAGATAAAATAATGAGCATAAGGCTGTTCCCAGCCAGCAACAGACCCTCCCTCTCCTGTTTCCCAGTTCTGTTTGTCACATGGTCTCATGCAGTAATGTTCTCGGGAATGTAACATGCTATAAGCTAAAGCTGGATTGGCTGGTTATAAAGCCATCATTGATTATGAAACATGTCACAGATTTAACTTTTCCTTATCCCACTGACCAAATTGATCTCTAGGAAATCCTCATTGTCGGCCTTCAAGTTCTACCAAGTTGGTTTCATTTTCTAGTCTTGTTAATTTGGGCCTCCTGATGTTTTCTCTCACATTTCTCCCTGCCTGGGAGCTTTCTAAGCTTTCCCCATTCTCTGTAGCTCACCTCCTCCAAGAAGGCTTCTCTGATTACTCCCTTCCCTTTAATGTTTATATTGCTTTGATTTGTAGAGTAAATATGTTCAATTTCCTACCAGTAGAAACAATTTGTTGTCTGGTTGTTTTTTTGGGTTTTTTTTTGCGGTACTGGGGATTGAACTCAGTGGCATTCTACCTCCAAACTATACCCCCAGCCCTATTTTTTATTCTTTATTTTGAAACCGGGTCTTGCTAAGTTGTGGAGTGCCTCACTAGGTAGCTGAGGCTGGCCTCGAACCCGGATCCTCCGGTCTCAGCCTCCCAAATGCTGGGATTACAAGCGTGCGCCACCACGCCCGGCGTCTGGTTGTTTCTTATACCCTCAAAGGACAGGATCAATTATTTCTACTTGCTTTTATTTTTCACAATGTATAGGACAATGCTGTGCTTACAAAACACTAAATATTAAAGGAACAAGGTATATTAATCATCTTTGCTAAAAGGGAGATGAAATAAAGGTAACTTTCATTTTGCCAGCTTATTCTGAGTTCTCAAAAACTAAGTTACATGCACATGAGTTTGGTAGTAGACCAAAAAACTGGGTTTAGTGGTGGATCCTCTACCAAAATACTGGTTCAGTGGTTTTCAATCCTGGCCATTTGCTCCATTCAACTGGGAAGCTTTTTAAACTACCAATGCCCAGGCTCACCATAGATCAACTGCATCAGAATCTTCTTGGGTATGGCCAAGCAATGATTTGCATATATCATAGTATTTTTGTGTGTTTGTGTGTGGTATTGGGGATTGAACTCAGGGGCATTCTACCTCCGAGCTATATCCCTAGCCCTATTTTTTATTCTTTATTTTGAAAGAGGGTCTCACTAAGTTGCAGAGTGCCTCACTAGGTAGCTGAGGCTGGCCGAGGACCTGGATCCTCCCAGTCTCAGCCTCCCAAGTACTGGGATTACAAGCGTGTGCCACCATGCCCGGCTATATCATAGTATTGGTAGTTATTTGCATATGCTGATTTGCAGAACCCTTCTCTTAATAGATTTTTCTAAATGAACATATCATTTTGGTACTTTGTTGGTACTTAAAAAAATCACACAATTTTAGAACCAAAATAAAACTAAAATAACAAATGGACCAATTCTTCTTTTACAGTTAAGGCTACTGTAGCTCAAGAGAGGTTGAGTGAGTGGTCGGTCCCATATGGTAAGGTGGTGATAGCTCATTGACAGGTCACATCTTTGGCACTGTTAAGGGAGTTTGAGGAGGTCCTTCAGATGAAGAGGAGCCTTCCACTTGAACTTTTCAGGCTGTGTGTGTGTGTGTGTGTAGTGCTGGGGATTGAACCCAGAGGCATTCTGCCTCTGAGCCATGCCCCCAGCCCTATGTTTTTTTATTTGGAAACAGGGTCTCGCTAAGTTGCTGAGGCTGGTCTCGAACCTGCAATCCTCTTGTCTAAGCCTCCCAAGTAGTCGGATTATGGGCATGCACCCACCATGCCAGGCTACTTTTCAGTGTCTTGACACTTGGCAGAAAAGGATTCAAGGACTCACCAAGTTTTACCAAAGAGATAAAAAGAGCTTTATTAGAAAGTAGAAGGTGAAAATACACATTCTCAGAGCAGAATGCTGGCTGTCTCAAGAGTGAGAATCAGTGCTTTTGGGGTCTCAGGCTCTTCTTTTACAGGATACTTGGTGACAGATGGGCATAGAAAGGTATTTGGGAATGTGTCAGCCTGGTGACCACAAGACAGTTTATGGTGGCCTGGCTATTCTCAGAACATTTACGTCAATGTTGTCTTCTCTATTTGATCAATAACATTGTGACTATACCCTATATTATAGGTTTCTTAAAATATCATATCTCCCTTTGCTTAATCTATTCCAAAAATACATATGTTAGTACATTGCGTAGGCTAATTGACAGTGCACAGGGCAATTTTCGTAAGTGAGTGAATTTACAGTAACTTTAAGATTTTGAGAATTTATAGTAACTTCAAGATTTACAGATTTCTCAAGAATTTGAGATGAGAAAAACTGGCCTGGGGAGAAAAGGTATAAGGAACCTTACCTACTTTCACATTACAGTTTCTATTTTCTTTTGTCTCCTTTCTACCTATCTTTTATTTCTTTTATATCCTGCCTCATCTTGAATTAATGGAATTCTCTGAACTCCAATTCGAGCTGCAGTCACTAGACTGAGTATTTAGTTTCTAAATTTATGCTTTCTGAAGAAAATGTACAAAAACTAGTGCCTGGGAAAGAGTTGGATTTTTAAAAGCTGTTAGTGCTAGATACTCCTTAAAGACCTTCAATTTGGCAGGTTCCAACCAGCCCATTGTCATGGCAAGAGGAAATGCCACAGCAGGATATACCAAAGTCCAAAATAAATGACTAGTATCTATTTGCAGGCTTTTTCATTGGCTCTAACCTGAAAGTCCAACACATTTTGTTATCAGAGCCCAGGGCACTTTTAGCCCTTAACTATACCACTTATTAGCAGACTTATTTGATTATGAGCAAGCTAATCAATACCCTGAACTTCCCTTTTCTCTGTAAAAAAAGAAGATAGTGCCTGTTCTATTTACCTTATATTTTCAGATATTTTAAGGGTTAAATCAGATAATTAATGTGCAGATGTTTTGAGCATAGAAAAGCACTATCCATATAAATGTATAGAATTATTATTGTCTTTCAGAGCAATGTCTTGTAAATAAATATTTGTTGTTTTGGTTACCCAAGCTCTAAATCCTAAGTCCTTGGTACAAAGCCACCTAAAAATCAACATCAATAGGAACTGGAGTTAGTGCTAGACTAGAGTCTCTAGTCACTGAAAGTATCACATAACTAATATTTAGGGAGGTAAGGTAAAGTGATGTACTGGCTAGCCTTGGCTCTAGTCCCAGAGTCTGTTTTTAACTATTGACTTTGGACAAGCCACTTAACTTTTCTGGGACCAGTCTCGTCAGTGGTCAAAGGATGACTTGAATTAGAATCAGAGATTCTTTCACTTATGAGATCAGAATATTAACACTTAATTAAAATTACTAACGTACACTTTCCCAAGCCATTAATTTGCGAAGTTTCACATTTCCCAATCTCTTTTTGAAGAATTGGACATTTTAAAGACATGCATAAAACCCTCTTTAAAAGCAACATCTGTAGTGAGATACTTTTTTTTTTTTTTTGCAGCACTGGGAATTGAACTCAGGGGCATTCTACCTCCCAGCTATACCCCCAGCCCTATATTCTATTCTTTATTTTGAAACAGGGCCTCACTAAGTAGCTGAGGCTGGCCAAGAACCTGGATCCTCTGGTCTCAGCCTCCCAAATGCTGGGATTACAAGCGTGCGCCAGCACACCTGGCTTCTAGTGAGATACTTTATACTTGTTAAGATCCTTTCCAGGAGACCCCTGCTCTAAAAATATATATAAGTACCCAAAGGACACCTAAAACAGTCCTGGGCACAGAGTAGGCACACAAATACCTTGTTAGCCAGATGTGGTGGTGCATGCCTATAATCCCAATACTTAGGAGGCTAGGTCAGGAGGACTTCAGGACACAGCAAGACCCTGTTTCAAAACAAAAAGGGGCTAGGGGTGTAGCTTGGGGGAAGAATGCCCCTGGGTTCAGTCCCCAGTAAAACACACACACACACAACAACTCAAGTTTGAGTCCCAGTTTGGTTTGTGTTACTTAACTTACTTGATCCTGTTTTGTCATCTATAAAATGGGAACAATACCTTCCTCAATGATCCACTGGGATCATGTATATCAAAATGTTTTCCAAACTGTTAACAATTTTGAGGTATTATTACCACCTTAAGACTGTAGTTTACTATTTCATGACCTTCCAAGAAGTGCTCTTTTCCAAGAGATAGATTAAGATCTGACAATTTATGACAGATGTAGCACCCACCCTGCTGTAGTTTGGATCTAAAATATCCTCCCCCCCAAAAAAAACACCCCATGTGTTAAAGGCTTGTTCCCTAGCCTGTGGCACTAGCAGGAGGTGGTGGAACCTTTAAGAGGTGAAAACTAGTTGGAGGAAGTCTCTTGGGGCATGCCCTTGAAGGGGATATTGGGACTCCTGCCCCTTACTGTGTCTTTGCTTTCTAGCTGCCATCAGGTAAGCAGCTTCTTCCACCTCACACTCCCTGCCATGATGTATTGCTCTGCTACAGGCCCAAAGGCAATGCAGGCCACACAACCATGGATTGAAAGCATGAGCCAAAGTGAATCTTTTCTCTTATTAAGTTGATTGCCTCATATATTTTGTCACAGTAACAGAAAGATAACTGACACACATCCTGAAGCCCAGCTCAACAATATGCTCAATAAATGTTTGCTGCATGAAAAGTATAATCCACAGAAAAGCCAAAAGTTCCACGGGCTCAGTTTCCATGTTTGCTTATCTCTAAATTCCCAGTGTTGAGCACAGTATGGAAGAGACTCAATTATTAGATGAGTCGACTTTTGCTCCCTCTAGTTCCTCTTTAGTATAGCTCAAGAGGGAGAAGGTGGTAGAAGAGACATCAAAGATGATTGCTTGGAGTGAAAAACTTGGGCATTACTTGGAGAATTTATCCACTTTCTAATGAAAAGCAGGGAGAGCAGAACTTGGGCATGGGCTTCAAGTTCAAAACTGGGTTCCAAAATCTGCCCCTTTGATAAATTAACCTAAGACTGTTTCCTCATCCTAAGAATAACAGGGCTGTTCACAGGGTTGCTTGCTGGAGGGCAAGTTCCATTAAGGCTGGGACTTTCTTTCGGGTCCACGGTACCCATCTACGCTGCACTGACAAGCGTGCCTGGCGCAGCACAGGTTCTCTTAATATTTGTAAATGAATTTGTAAGAAATTGATTCAGCGTTGGAAGGATGAGACTGGAGGATCCGAGTTCGCGGCCAGCCTCAGCTACTTAGTGAGGCCCTGTTTCAAACTAAAGAATAAAAAATAGGGCTGGGGGTGTAGCTCGGAGGTAGAATGCCCCTGGGTTCAATCCCCAGTACTGCAAAAAAAAAAAAAAAAAAAAAAAAAGAAAAAAGAATTGATTCAGCGAATGTGAGCTTCTATCACCAGCACCACCACCTCTACTACTGTATCAGGACTATGACATTTACGGGCGATTGGTGAGCTCATTTACCGACCACGGACTTAGATAGGCCCAAAGTGCTTACTTAACCTGCTGGGTTAAAAAAATCTGTGTTGTGAGAATTAGCGGCTGTCTGGAAGCCACTTAACAGTGTGGTGTGGAGCTGTCGGCACGAGATGCACAGCAGCGATCACTATGAAGGGAAAAAAAAAAATAAAAAACGCCTAATTCCCTTTATCCAGATAACTGCCTTCAATTTCCCACATTACTTAGCTGAGTGCAACCAAGGGGAGGAAGGTAAGACTTTCAGAGGCCGAAACCGCTAAACGAGAAAAGAGGGACTTCAAGCGGTGCTTGGCATCTCCCACCGTGGAGTAGCAGTTTCCGCGACTGTCAATCCAACCAGCTGAGCCTGAAGCAGGAGAGTTGAAAACCCCAGGCAGAGCACAAACTTACACCCTCCCCCTAACGGTCTCTCAGCCACCGGGCTCTGGCAGTCGCGGGACTCCCGTTTCCGGCGCTCGCTGGACCACAGTTCCCAGCATGCCTGCGGCGGGAAGTCTTGCCCGCTGGACGACTACTGGTCCCGGCATGCCATTCGGCATCCCAATAAATTAGATGGAAGCGTGGGATGGCCCCATTGCATGCTGGGAATTGTAGTCAGCGGAGCCGCTGGCGCACAGAAGGGCGGGGAAAAGCCGGGTAGTTCTTGTCCGCAGAGGAGAATGATTCATAGAGGAGGGTCGGTAGAGAACGGTTGTGTCTGTGAGAGGCTACTCAAAAGGCTGGCCTCTTCTCCGAGGTTGGGAGACGGCGGCGAGCGAGCAGGGTCCCGGGCCTGACCCCGCCTCGGGCCGCTCGCCGGGCCTCCGTCGAGCGCTGGGCCTGGTCGGGGGCGGCCGTGAGGCGCTGGTTGCTGGGGGAGCGGTGACGTCGCGGGGTGAAAGTTGAGGGGCGGTGACGTCGGGCCTGCCCGGGCGGAGGCTGGCGGGTTGGAGACTGGAGGGAGGGAGGGAAGGAGGGAAGGAAGGAAGCTGGGACGGAGCGAGCGAGCGGGGGCGCGAGGCGTTTACCTGGAGGCAGCGGCTTGGGAGCGCAGAGCGGCCGCGGCTCCCCCGCACCTGCGGCCATGGATGAGGAGCGCGCCCTCTACATCGTCCGGGCCGGCGAGGCGGGGGCTATCGAGCGGGTCCTGAGGGATTACAGCGACAAGGTAAAGAGCTTTGGCCCCGGGCGTGCGCTCTCGCACCCCCGGGCCGCCCTCGGGGCTTGCACATCGCATCCCTCCCCACCCCCCTCATTCCGGGGATGCGCATTGCTCTTCCCCGAAAACGTTTCCGGCTTGGGCATGCGTGTTTGTGCCCCCAGCCTTTCCCATCCGTGCATCCTGCATCCCCCTGCCCCCACTCTAGCGCCCACTCCTCTGATTCCTGGCCCAGCAGCCTGTCCTGTGGTTCTTTTCTGAAGCGTGCCAGTCACACCCCCAGAACCTGTAGGGCGCGTCTTTGCCCTGCGCCCCACTCCTGGATGCATTAATGCATGTGAGGCTTCTTCACCTGTATAGCATAAAAATATGTGCTTCTCTGCATAAACACAGCCCTGACATGCATAAAACGTATCAGCAAGGATGGCAGTTCTTTATATACTTACACCACTGTACAGTTTTGAAGGCGTTGATGTCTCATATAATGGTCTCATTTGATCCTCAAAGTGTTTATAGGGTAGATGGTATCATCCTTCCCATTTTATAGATGAGGAAACCGAGGTGCAAAGAACTGAAATCGCGCCCAAGGTCATGGACATTATGTTGTAAGTGGGTGGAGAATCTAACTCCTAATAATATCTGTTATTTGTACTGCATTAACAGCTTTCCTGTTCATTATCTCACTTAATCTTGACAGCAGTCCTGTGAGGTATTATCTATGTTTTGCAATTGAGATTCTAGAAGGGTTAAGTAACTTGCCCAAGGTCATACTTGGAAGCCAGGATTCCAGCCTAGGTCTTCCAACTATCCATTCATTGTTCTTTTCACTTTACAACTCTGCAGTGAAATGATATCTTGTTATAAATCCCAGTCACTTCTTTGAATCTCTTTGAGGACCGTTAGCTCTTCATTACAGGAATTTTACATGTTTACTTCAAAAGGTAGCATACCACACCTTTAGTCTGCTTAGAAGACTACTTTCTGGGAATGACTGACTACTCCCATCTGTGAAAACACACCCAACACCAAGTCACACCCTAGATGTAACATCTTTCTTTCATTTGCCTCAGTTCATATCTCCCATTCTGTGTTTGCTGTGTGCGCACTGCTGCATTTTTAAGTCTGTATTCTTGAGCTGCGGGTATGCCATTTCTGCCCTGGGTGAAAAAGATCCAAAATAAGACAGTCCTCATAAGGACCTTTATACACATTTACTCTTCCCAAGAACTCTGTGAGTAGAGTGGTGGTATTCCTCATTTCACAAATACGATTTAGGATGATAATTTGGTCCCAAATCGACACAGCCAATGAAAGATGGAACTAAGATTTGAATGTAGGTTGTCCAAATCCAAGCCTAGTGTGCTCTTTCTGCCATGCTGCTTTCTCTGGGAGGATGCATGGTTTGTGTTCTATTTTTGTTTTAACCCTTGCAGTTGTTTCCCTCCAGTACTAGGGATTGGACCTTGGGGGAGGGGGCTCTTTCTATTCCAAGAGCTACATCCCTAGCCCCTTTTAAAACTTATTTTGATATAGGGTCTTGTTAAATTACTCACGATCCTCCTGCCTCAGTCTCCTGCATAGCTGGGATTATAGGCATGCACCATCGTGTCTAACTAGCCCCGTCATTTACTGATACGATTTATCATGAGCATATCTTCCTGATTTAGGAGAAACTCATTTAATGTGTAGGAGTACATATTGTGTGTCTCTGTCTGTCTGTGTGTCTGTCTCTCTCTTACTGGGATTGAGCCCAGAGATATTCTACCTCCAAGATACATCCCCAGCCCTTTTTTATTTTTTGTTTGAAACAGAGTTTTGCTAGGTGGCTTAGAGTCCTGCTAAGTTGCTGAGGCTGGTCTTGAGTCTGTGACCCTTCTGCCTCAGCCTCCCAAGTACTGGGGTTACAGGTGTGTGCTACCGCACCAGGCTGATTATATTCTTTTAACTTGATTAATTACTGCTTTCCAGAAAAGATATGAGGCAGCTACAAACTGATTTTCAAAAGAAAGAAGTATAAAGAGAACTTGGCCATTGTGTTGAAACAACTAATGTTTATTTAGTACTTATTATATACCAGATACCCAGCAATAAACAGGAACTTTTCTTAATCCCAGTACTTGGGAGACTGAGATTGGAGGATCCAGGTTTGCAGCCAGCCTCAGCTACTTAGTGAGGCTCTCTGCAACTTAGTGAGACCCTGTTTCAAAATAAAGAATAAAAAATAGGGCTGGGGATATAGCTTGGAGGTAGAATGCCCCTAGGTTCACTCCTCAGGTACTGCAAAAAAAAAAAAAAAAAAAAGGAACTTTTCTTCTACAGGGGAGGAAGGGGGAACAACCTCCAACTGGATCTTTTCAACCCCTTCAATGTTTTACTTTTCCTTCTTGGATAAACTAATTAGACCCCAGGTTTGCTGCTTCCAATTTATCTCTTCCTTTCCTTGATTTCTCTCCAGGTGGCTTTCTACTTAATAACTCCTGGCCAAGCATTGTCAGAACTTAAGTCCCAAACATCTTTGGCTCCCCCTTTTCTTTTCTTTTCTTTTCTTTCTTTCTTTCTTTTTTTTGTTAATGATGATTATAGTAGGACCAGTATAGTACACAGAAAATAGCTGAGCTTCATGTGGCAGCAAAGCTTTACCCCTCAAAGGGAGAGACTGGGGGCAGATGAATAGGAAGGGGAAATATGATAACAATGATCAGGCAGTATGAATGGAGTGGAATCGATCGGCCAAGTTTTATGATATACGGAATCTGAAACCCTGGAATAGTAGCTGGATACTGTGTGCTTATCTGGAAAAATGGATTTGAGGAATGTTTGAAATAAGAGGTGGTTGTGGGGAATTGAGAAGGCCAACCAAAAGAGGAATGAATGATGTAGATAAGGAGTGATTAGTTCATGAATTGGAAGAAGGGAGAGGGATTTTTTATGTTACTTTATATCTCTAATAAAGCCAATTTTTTTTCAATTATAGTAGAAGGAAGATGGGATTTGGTATCCAATAAACCTCAGTTCTAATCCCAACTCTGCAGTTTTTTAGCTTTATGACTATGGACAAGTTATTTTAAGCCTCAGAGTCTCAATTGCCTTATCTGTAAAATAATAATAACCTTCTCAATTTATTGTGAAGATTAATTTTAATGAAATGTAATGCCAACCAGTGAGTACAGTGCACCTAGGAGGTGCTCACTCAGTAAGTTACAAGTAAAATGATTAAGGGATTTAGGAGGTCATGTGTCCAGAGCTCACAGGCTCTGGAGCCAGACTGACTGGATGCCTATCATCAGTTTATAATCTCTGTGGCTTATGACAAGTTATTAATTTTGTTATGCCTTAATTTCTTCATCTGCTAAATGAGGATAACAGTATCTACATCTTAGGGTTGTTGTTAGGATTAAATGAGTTAGATTTGTAAAGTACTTAGAACAGTGCCTGATACTGAGGAAGTAATCCGTAACTGTTAGCTTTGAACAACAAAGGCAGAAACCAAGCATGTGGCACTGAGTTGAAATGACAGTAAGACATTTGCCTAGCTTTATGGAATATGGTATATTCTTTCTTTTTTCCTTAACCCTTGCACTTTCAGTAGGTATCATTATGCCATATCTTGTAGCATGTTCAGAGCAGCAGTTACCTATCTCACTCCAGGAAACTCTAATTTCTTCTGTGTTACAGAGACTTTTCTTTCCAAATATTCTTGTTTTATTCACTGACCCTTGTTGTCTTGGGGAGAGGGAAGATCTCTATTCCAGAAGGAATAGACTTGTATATTCATCAAGGGCGTATAACGCAAATACACTCAGAATATGAAAGTTTGTTTTTTTTAAGGTAGGAGTGGAGCTGGGCATGGTGGTACATTCATGTAATCCCAGTACTAAGATAGGAGGATCGTAGGTTCGAGACCAGCCTCAACAACTTAATGAGATTTTCCGCAGCCTAGCAAGGCTCTATTTCAAAACACAAAATATAAAGGGCTGGGGGTGTAGCTTGGAGGTAGAATGACCCTGAATTCAAACCCCCAGTACAAATAAATAAATAAATAAATAAATAAATAAATAAATAAATAAATAGTTGTTTTTCACTCCTTGAGAGGAAAACCTGTTCACCTGTTAATATTTATTGAGTGCCTGCTGTGTACTATGTATTATCCTAGGAATTTTCACATGTCATCATATATAATCCTCTCATATTAAAAATGGTAAGGGAGATGGAAGTATTCTCTCTTTAAATAGAAAATTGAAGCTGGGCATGGCGGCCCATGCCTGTAATCTCAGTACTTGGGAGGCTGAGACAGGAGGATCACAGTTCGAGGCCAGCCTTAGCAAGTAGAGAGGCTGTCATCAACCTAGCAAGACCCTGTTTCAAAATAAAAATAAAATAAGGCTGGGGGTGTGTTTCAGATGTAGAATGCCCCTGGGTTCCCTCCTAAGTACCACAAACAAACAAACAAAAAAAGAAAGAAAGAAAATTGAGATTCAGAGAGACAAAGTGAGTGTGTATAGATTCAGGAGCACATAACTAGGAAGTGTCAGGCCTGGTCTTCAGATTCCATATCCAGGACTATTTTGCAGGTTCTCTGTGTATTCTGTGTTTTTTAACACAGAAGAGAAAGTTTTTTAGCCAGGCGTGGTGGCGCACGCTTGTAATCCCAGTACTTGGGAGGCTAAGACCGGAAGATCCGGGTTCACAGCCAGCCTCAGCTATTTAGTGGGGCCCTTCGCAACTTAGACCCTGTTTCAAAATAAAGAATAAAAATAGGACTGAGAATGTAGCTTGGAGGTAAAATGCCCCTGGGTTCAATCCCCAGTACTGCCAGGAGGGGAAAAAAGTTTTTTTCAGGATCAGGAGCAGTATACTACTTCCTTTGGTGAGTGCTGATCCCTAGTCATTTCCACTTCAGTTACAGAATGAGCTGTTCATCTTGAAGTTCATATTGCTCTAGTCTAGACTAACAGAGCTCTTGCTTCTCCTTCAAGGCCTGCTCTAATAACAGGTTTAGTAGAGAGATTGGTTGCCATCGTTATGATTATCAACAAAAAACAGTGATCAAGGGCCCTGAAGTACATAGTAGTATCAGGATTCTTTGAATCACAGGGTGTGTGTGTGTGTGTGTGTGTGTGTGTGTGTGTGTGTGTGTGTGTTGGGGATTAAAAGCCCAGGGTCTTGCACATGCCAAGAACATGCTCTATCTCTGAGCTACATCCCCAGCTAGAATCATACTTTTGAGTAGAGGAACCTCAAACATAATTGGGTACAAAACTCTCATTTAATAAAGAAACTGGCCTAGAGCCGTCAACTGTCTGTGATGATAATTACAGAGATGGTCTTGTGACTATAGAGGCTACCTGAGTATATGACTGTTGCATAGCAAGCTCCAAGAAGATTTCATTTTGGAAGTATGGCAAGTTTATGGCCAAATGAAGGGTGAAGTTATTTAAGATACGGTCAGGTAGGTAGTCCTCATAGGAGAGGAAGACTGCACTCGTGGAAGTAAGGTCTTCATTTATGTGCTTGAAGAACCCGATTCCACCAAGCATGGTGACACATGCCTGTAAATCCCAGTACTTGGGAGGCTGAGATAGGATCGAAGGTTCGACACCTGACTCAGCAACTTCGTGAGACTTTCAGTAACCTTGTGAGACCCTGTTTCAAAACAACAAATTAAAAAAAGGGACTTGGAGTATAGCTTGATGGTAAAATGCCCCTGGATTGAATCCCCAGTACCCCAAAAACCAAAACAAAAAATACCTGATTTATAGGGACTTAATATTGGAGTAGTTTTAGAAATATAACCTCTCCATTTAAGTGGGATATGTAAATATCCTGGACCATGTAGGAGGACTTTTTGCTTTTCCCTTTTGAGGTTGAGCTCTGATTCTTTGGGTTCAGGTTGGGTTTTTGCAGAGGAGCATGATTAATGGATTGTTTCTTTGTTATATCTTGTTCTTATTTCAAGATTGGGGTATATAATCTGTTACTTTTTTTTTTTTCCTAGAAGTAATCTCTGTTCACAAATCGCAGCACCACCCCAGTTAGGTTTATTCCTTGTATTGGCACTATTCGAATATGTCTTTAGAAATCTGTGAAATACCTCCTAGCTTGCTTATAGGTCAGTAATTGGCCAGACATCACACCAGAAGCCATTCGTAACAACAGTAGTAGCCACTTAATGAACACCTACCATGTGCAACGTGCCACACATAAAGATAAGGAAAATCTGACAGGCTGCAACATTGAGTAATATGACCAAGGCTGCATTTAGTAAGCAGCAGGACTGGATGAAACTCAAGGTTTTCTAATGCCTGAGCTTTTTAGAGCCTACTTATAACCTACAGTCATGAGTCCTTATAGTGTCTTGTGTCATTTGCTGCTGTAGCTTGATTCGTCTCTAAATTGAACAGCTGTTTTACTCTTTCATGTATATTTGACTTATTGCTTCTGTTCCTCTGGAAATTAAGTGTATGAAGAAGGTGAGGTGGTTCACTGTTGGCTAACATTTCTACAAAGGCATTTACAACTAGGAATGCTAGTTCCCTTTCTCCCCAGTTGAGCTTTAGAAAGGGGACAGAATTGGGTTAGTGGTACTGAATGTTAGGTATGATCTAAATTGGATAAAAGAAGCTAGCCTTATAGAAACCAACATCTGTTGGATTGAAATAATCTTAAGAGGGTTGAGCTTCTGAATCAATTTGTAGTGCCTCACACAACAGTATATTTTCTAATTAAATTAAACTCTCATGCCAGTTAGAGCTTTTGAAAGTTTTTTGTTTTAATATTGTGGTTTTATGACAGGATCAACCTTGGATTTAAAAAGCAACAGAAAAGTTTGCCCTCAGTACTATTCTAAATTTTAACCTAAAAAGATTAATTCAACATAGAAACTATTTAAAAGATATTTTTGTAACTTAATGGATATTTTTCCAAAAGATAATTTCCTTTTTTTTGTCCACTCCCCATAAATGCCCAGAAAAGTTTATGAGAACCATTATATATTAACAACTAGGCACATTTATTTTAGATAATTTACAGAATTAATACTTTATATAGGAGGGCAAAAACTAAGCTTTGTTTTTAAGTACAATTGTTTTCATTTGTATTGAACATTCACTGAGTTTCTATTTACAACTTAAGCCTAATGTCTGGTGCTTCCTTATCTTTAATGTTAGTTTTTACTAAACCTCAGGTCTATAAATTCCTAAGTATAGCACTCAGATTTATAACCTGTCCATCCTTCCTCTTTTTCTCTCATTGATTACTTATCCTTTATTTTTAATTTTTGCTTTTATTATAAAATAATATTCCAGCAACAAATCATCTTTTTAAAAGTTTCTGTATAGTATTTTTTCAGGTGGGTATGACATGTTCCCTAGAATATTGTTACATGCATAACATTTTATTAGTCTCTTGTGGATATTCAGCTAGTCTCTTCTCTTTCACCGTTTTAGATAAGACTTCAGTGAATATACCTACACACGTAATTCTTTTCTTTTTCTGAATGACTTCATTAGTATAAATTCCTAGCAGTAGGAGTTGTGGGTCAAAGGGGATAAATATTTTTATGGCTTCTAATATGTGTTGCTAAATCACTTTCCCTTTGAAAGTTTGTGTGAATTTATACTGCCACCAGCATTACTGTGCCTGGATTATAGATGCCCATTCCTCTCATGGTTGTAGGTCCTCAAGCTTTGATCTGGCCTGAATGTCCTTCCAGAATGTTGTTCACATTTCCTTTGTAGTCTTCCCCCTGGTTTCTTGTGACCAATCTGCCATTTCAGGTATAAAATTTGAAATCTGTGCCCTTACCACCTGACTTCATCTATTTTAATTGTTTTACACTCATATTTGAGGCAGCCTCCTTGAGATTTCCTCACATGGCCCATTTCACTTACCTCTTATCTTCCTTCTAACCATTTCTTACTTTCAGAACTGCATCTCTCCAAACATTTCTCCATCTCATTTAATTTAAAAAATTGCTGCTTCTACAAAACTGTCAGTACAGAACCACCTGTAATGATGCTATCTTTAGTACTTAATGTACTTAATTCCTGGTGGATTGCTAATAAGTATTTGCCAGTGTGGCCAAGGAGAGAAATACAAAGGAAAAGTAGAGAGATGTTTAGTGGAGATGTTGTTTTGTTTTTTGCTTTGTTTGGGGGAGGGCTTAGAATTCATAAGAGCATTTTGGTTCTCCTGATTGAAACTGGAGGGGAGAATGAGGAATTCTATGCTCATGACACTGTCTTCTTTTCCAGTTGTTTTCCCTCAATATCATTGGTATCATCATCATTATAACCCTAATATTTACTGAGAATTTATTATATACCATACACTGAAATGGTGTTTTAATATGCTTTAGCTCGAGCCGGACGTGGTGGCGCATGCTTGTAATCCCAGCATTTGGGAGGCTGAGACTGGAGGATCCGGGTTCGCGGCCAGCCTCAGCTACCTAGTGAGGCCCTCAGCAACTTAGTGAGACCCTGTTTCAAAATAAAGAATAAAAAATAGGGCTGGGGGTATAGCTTGCAGGTAGAATGCCCCTGAGTTCAATCTCCAATACCGCAAAAAAATAAAAATAAAAATATGCTTCAGCTCGTTGAACTAGATACATTCCCCTTGTTTTCAAATGAGAATCCCAGTCACAGGTATTTGCACAAAGTTACAGCTAGTAGGTAGTGGAGCCATGATTTAAACTCATTCTTAAAGAATTACTTTTTCTAAAATATCAAGTCTTTATCTACAATTCTGTGATTTTTTGTTGCATATGAAAAAGAAAATACAAACTCTTTAGCAACATTAGAAGGCCCTTCCAAATCTCTGTCCAATCTACTTTTTCATTCTCATCTTCCTCTATGCTCCCATCTCCTAACATGTGTCCTGTGTTCTAGTCTTAAAGAGCTGTTTGTTTCATGAGTATATCATACAGCTTTACACATCTGAGCCTTTGTTTTTGTCCCTAGTATGCTTTCTAACTGCCTCCTGGCAAACTCCTGTTCATCCCTAAAGGTACAGCTCAAATGTTTTGCAGAGTGTTCCAGACTTTCCTGGGCAGTTAGTGGGTCAGTTCTCTGTATTCCTTTGCATATGTTTCTGCTATAGTCTTTTCACACTACTTTATAATTATTTACTTACATACTTTAATAAGAATATTGAGCTATGGGGAAGCAATATTTGTACAGGGACATTATTTGATCATCTTTTAAGCATAGCCAGAATTTAAAATTTGTGTATTTTAAATGACATTGTTTCCCTTTTTCCCCCCCTCAGCATAGGGCTACTTTCAAATTTGAACCAACAGATGAAGATAAAAGAAAGGTAAGTCTTGATGTTACTTTGTGTAGGGGGTAGAGGAGGGGGTGTTTGTGTATTATTTCATTCTGGACTTTTTAAGCAGTGAACTTGTTTTCATGTGATGATTGATTATTCATATTTGGTTTCCCTTCAGTTTGTTTTTAGGAACCCTGAAAAGAAAGATAGGGGCCAAGTTTACTATGGGTTATACAACTCTCCTGCTCCATACCCACAGGATCATTAGATTTGCAAAATTCAGGAGCATGAGAATGTTTCACAGGGGAGACTCTTCCCAGATATTCTCATGGCCAACAAGCTGCCTAATGTGCCTTGCTAAAGTAAATCTTGGCCAGGGTGGGTTAAGTTTTGGGAAAGCTACTGTGTTTATATTGCTGTCCCTCAACCACATGTCCTTCTTCATTGTGACAGTTATTTGTATTGTTAGCAGTTGTTTGGGTCACTGGATTCATGAACAGAGAAGAAAATGGAGTCTAGAGACTCATCTGTAGAGGAGTTATTATAAGAGAGAGTGCATCAGAGATCAGAGATATGACCGTGTAACGTATGCTTGCCTACTTGCCTATTGGGGCTGCCCGTGATTGTTCTGCTTGGTTGGTTAAAGCATGATGCAGATCAGGAGGAGTGCACTGCTCTTGCTTTGTGTTTGCTGGGCTCCATACTTTCTATCCTGGTCTCACAAATGCCAAAATCAGAAAAGAGAGGATGACTGAATTATCTATCACTGCTGCTTGAAAAAATAGCTTAAATTTAGTTCTTTGCTGGTAGTGAATTGATAGCACCTTGAAATTATCCCTTCATCCACCTTTATCTCCACATCTGATATCTCTGCCTTGTTTTTTACCTCCTAAGATTTCTTTAGTCTATTCTCCCTTAACTCCTCCCTAATTCACTTCATCTGGATTACTGCTTCAGTTTCTGTTTTTTCTTTTTTCAGTTACATACCCTTCTAGTTGATTGTCTATAAACCTAAAACAGCAATCTGACTATGTCTTTTCAGTCTTAAAAACCTTCAGTGACTTTCTTTGCCTACAGAATGAAGGTCAGGCTTCTTAGTGTGAAACACTAGGTGCTCAGTGATCTGATTTCTGCTTACTTCTGCAGTTATTTCTTCTTTTTCTCTTGTATTTTATGTTCAAGTCATGTAAAAGGTTTCCAGTCACACACACGCATACATGTTCTTTTTTTTTTTTTTTTTTTCCCTCTTACTTCTGCATGTATTGTTTTCAATCCAGAATGCTCTCTTCTTAGATACCGCTTCCTTTTCCCCTGGTTAATTCTTCCTAACCTCAGCGGCACCTCCTTCAGCAGTCTTTCTCTGGCACTTCAGTTAGCGTGAAGTTCCCCTCTTCAGTGTTCTACAATAATCCATGTAAATCTCTAACACTAATACTTATACCTAATTTCATAATTACATCTCTGCGTCTCTCAGTGTTAAACCCTGAGGACTCCTGATGGCTGGTACTCTTATTTATCCTTATCCTCAAAATCTGGAGTGCCCAGCACATAATAAGCACTCAACAAGTATTTAATGAGTGGCCATGGAGTATAAACTTTGGAGATTATAGGAGACTTCTTTTTGGACTTCAACAATGTAAATAGGAGAAAGAATACCATTTAGAATAGGGATCTTTAACCAGGAATGTGCTTTTTGGGTAGCTTTTTAAAATACGTCTGCTCAGGCCCAACCCCTTATCTACTAAGTCAGAATTTGGAGAGTGTGTTCCAAGCATATGGATTTTTATAGATGGTTTTCAGAAAATAAATATTTATACATCTGTTGGGAATTCAAAATGGCCTAGTCCCTATGGAAGAGAAACTGGCAGTATCTGTCAAAACCACAGATACGTTTTATCATTTGGCCAAACAATGTCACTTTTAAAAAATCTATTCTGGGTATAGATTGGACCCAAGTAAACAAAGTTATTTATTTAAACAGTGTACATAATAGAAAAAGATTGGAAAAACCAAGAATCGAGTAATTAGAGAGTATTTGAAGACACTGTGGCACATTTACATAATGGAATACGATGATGTAGGAAAAAGAAAATACTATTATGTGGTAAAGGGAGAAAGGTAAATGGGGAAATGAGAAGCATGGTATTAGAACATTATTTCACAGCTCATGGTAGTGGTTCAGGGCAGGAAGGTGGCTGCTCTGTGTTTACTTGGGAGAATCCGTAGTGCATACATAGATTCACAGCGCCTTAGGAATTTGACTTCAGAATTGTCTAAAATAGTAGTGCTTTTGCTGGTCAAAATAAGTGCAGTACAACAGAGATTCCCCAGCTCATATAAATTTTAGTTGAGGGGAAGAAATTTCCCACACAGTTATTTATAAAGCATGTTGTTTATTACCTGCAGAGTAGTAGAAAGGCCTTATATTTTTCAAGTACTCCTGTCCCTCAGTATTTATGTGGGCTTGCTTCCTGAAACTCTCCCCTCCTCCCATTCCAAAATCCCCAGAAACTCAAGTCCTTTATATAAAATGTTACACTGTTTGCACATAGCTTAAACATTCCTAGTACAGTTTGAATGGTTGTCATATAGTATTGCTTAGGGAATAATGAAAAGAAAAAAACTTCTGTACATGTTCTGTACAGATGCAATTTTTCCCCCAATATTTTTGATCCAGAGGTTGGTTGAATTTGCAGGTACAGAGATTGCCCTTAACTTTTATTTTTTAATTAATTAATTTATTTATTTATTTTTGCGGTACTGGGGATTGAACTCAGGGGTATTCTACCTCCGAGCTATACCCCCAGCCCTATTTTTTATTCTTTATTTTGAAACTGAGTTTCACTAAGTTGCGGAGTGTCTCACTAGGTAGCTGAGGCTGACCGGGAACCTGGATCCTCTGGTCTCAGCCTCCCGAATGCTGGGATTACAAGGGTGCGCCACCACGCTCCGCTGTCCTTAACTTTTAGATCCCTGGAGAGTGTAAAACTTCTGTACAGATGCTTACTTCAGTTATGGTGTATAGATTTTTGCTTCCTGGGAGATCTGTTATAAACAAGTGTCATTAGGGATCTTGCTAGGTAATCTTCATTAGTGGAAAAATATTGGCAAACAAATTTTAGTCTCCAAGGGTTAAAACCATTAGTGACTCCTTCATGCCTCAGGCCTTTTTTTTTTTTTTTTTTTTTTTTGCAGTGCTGAGGATTGAACTCAGGGGCATTCTACCTCCGAGCTATACCCCCAGCCCTATTTTTTTATTCTTTATTTTGAAACAGGGTTTCACTAATTTACAGAGGGCCTCACTAGGTAGCTGAGGCTGGCAGTGAACACGGATCCTCCGGTCTCAGCCTCCCAAATGCTGGGATTACCAGCGTGCACCACCACGCCTGGCTGCCTCAGGCCTTTTTTAGACATTGACATCCAAACTATTGGACAGTTGGGCCCACATGGTGATGCATGCCTGTAATCCCAGTGCATGGGAGGCTGAGTCAGGAGGATAGTAGGTTTAAGGCCAGTGTGCTGTAACTTAGACCCTGTTTCAAAATAAAAAGGATGAGAGGTGTAACTCAAAGGTAAAATGCCCCGGGTTCAATCCTCAGTACCGCCCATGTGTGTACACACACACACACACACACACACACACACCCCTCCCCCCCTGTCGGACAGTTGGAAAGGAAAGGATTCACATCCAACATTTTAAGTTCTCAACATGGAGATACAGAATAGTTGGCACTTCTCCACATTAAACCCAATTGAAAGTAAAAAGAAATTAATATTACTACAGTTTATTTTGCTGCCCAAGTTTTCTTTTTCTTTTTCCTAAATGTGTTTCTAGAGTCTTCTGCTAGCAGCTCTTTGGTAACAGCAGTACCTGTCTCAATAAAGTATAGTGCTGTCTCTCTAAAACACAGTAACACCTTTCTTACATATATATAAAAAAATCTGTGACAGCTTGGAAGTAGTATAAGAGAAAAGTGCCCTTCAGAAAACAAAACTTGAGCTAGTTGTGATGACATCTGCCTATAATCCCAGTTCTTGGGTGGCTGAGACAGCAACATCAGTTTCAAGACCAGCTGCAGCAACTTAGACCCTGTTTCGAAATTTTAAAAAGGGTTGAATGCCCCTGGGTTCAATCCCCATTATCCCCACCGCCCCCCCCCCAAAAAAAAAACCAAAAAAACTTAATTATATTAGTTTTTAGGATATGTTTATAAATTAATGATCCTTGGACTCAATTCCTGACATGGAGAATTTTTACAAAGATTTATTTCCATCAGTTTTGCTTGCAAATATGATGAGTTTATCACCGTTCCGATTTTATGGATAAGAGAACTGAGGGGCACATGAATGATATCGGGCTAATACTCACACCACTACTAAGTGGTAGAGCCTCAAATGGAAAACAGGTTTTCAGTGCTTTCTGTGCCATAGTTCTCTCTTATTACCATTTGAGGTATATTTAGAAGATTTGAAATGATGAACCAGTACTCTGTTTCATCTCTTATTCCATACCATTTAGACAAGTAGACTTAAATTGGAAGATAGCAAAGGAAATTAGCACTGGATATGCTAAAATTTTTCTCAAGAAATCAGATACAACTTCTGATATTTGTGCATATAATGCAAATAATTCCAGGTGCATGCGGCTCAATGTATATTTGGATATAAGCACCTGTGTTTAGTAAAGCATTTGCTTTACATCCTCTAGAGTTGGTAGGCTGTGATTACCTGCTAGCACATAAACAAATGTATCATGTAAATGTGTGTAGGGTGTATGTGGGGGAGAATAATGAGTAATCTGAACATTTACATCTTCAGGAAATGAAAGCTCAATACCTCAAAACCAATAAAGAGAACTAATTACAATTAAGGTTGAAAAAGATACATCATAAAACGAGTAATAGCTTTGTAACTCTTACCTGTAGGTTAAGAATAGAGCCTTATCAAATGTAGAAACACTTGTCATCTCAGATAAATCTTTTTGTATATGATAGTTTTTCTCAAAGGAGTGAAGTTTAGAATAGCCAACTTTCAATTGTATTATACTTATTACTTCAAACTCATGCAAGTAAACCCATATTTCTGTTAAGGCATAGGGCAATTGCCAAGTTAAGATTGTGAGCTTCTTGAGGACAAGAACTGGATTAGGTATCATTGTATCTTCAGCTCCCATCACTGTGTATGACCCAGAATAGTCACCTACAATAAATGCCTATTAAATGTATAAAGGGAACTTGGTACATTGAGTGGAGGCCAGAATTATGATTGGTACATAGGGTTTGTTTTTGTGTTTTATATTCTTTTAGATATACAGCAGAATTTCAAAGCACAGCTCATTGTATTGTTCATTGAGAAAGCAGCGTATGAAATTATGCATATATTATAATCATAACTATGCAAAACTAATAAAAACTATACAAAGAAAAGTAATGGCTGTAAGGAAATTCAGTGCTATCTGTATATTATTACTATATATTATATTTTTTGTTCCCTTTTCTGTATAAGCCACGCACAGTGGTGTACACCTGTAATCCCAATACTTGGCAGACTGAGATAGGAGGATGGTAGGTTTGAGGCTAGCCTCAGTAACTTAGACCCTTATTCAAAATAAAAAGGGCCAGGGATATAGCTTGGAGGTAGAATACTCCTGGGTTTAACCCCAAGTACCAAAACTTTTCTATTATATTATAATGATATAAGAATTATTATATTATTTTTAATAGTATGATTAGAGGCATAAGCAAAGAGCAATACTTTTTTTGTGTGTGTGTGGTACTTGGGATTGAACCCAGGGACATTCTAACTCTAAGCTACACCTCCAGCCCTTTTTATTTTTGTTTAGGTTGATGAGAGTCTCGCTGTGTTGCCGAGGTTTTCCTCAAACCTGTGATCCTCCTGTCTCAGCCTCCCGTGTACTGGAATTACAGGTATGTACCACCATGCCTGGCTTTTTTTAAATCATGTATTATTTTCTCTAAAATTGAGATTTGATTTATTACCTTATATATTTTGGGGAGGAATACATTAAAAAAGTACTTAAAAAAACTTCAGAATAATATTAATTGCAGAGCCAGTTTATGGAGTGAAATAAATATATATGAACATGAATGTCTGTCTCACCATTTCAAATATTTTTTCTTATTTTCATTTTTTCCCTCATACTTGGATATATCTGGCAGATTAGAGACTAACATAGTCTACAATTATTATAGTTTTTTGAGTAATTCCTGTATGCCAGGACCTGTGTTAGGCCTAGGTTCCTAAGTTGGCTGTTTGCATGGTATTTGGTTTGGCACTTTCTCATACATGCTGAGGATTGCTGTTGTGGATTATAGAGAATGAATGGGCAAATATCTGTATTAGATTCCTCTAATGAAAATGTGCTAAGATAGAATTATCAAACCTTGACCCTGAATCCATGCGTAGGAATAGCTTGAGGCATGAATGCTTGTTCTGAAAGCCTTTTGTGCTTACTTTGGTCATTTGAAATTTTCAAAGTCTAATTAAAACAACAATAACAACAAAAAAATTAGCTTTGTATGCCTTGTAAATTCAATTCAACATTTATTTGATATCTTCACATAAGAGAATATTTTGATTCATGATACAAGTATAGTTCTCACTTTGAATCCAATAGCTTGAAAAATAATTTTCAATATCTTGATCTCTTTAAGACATACACTTTACACAAAAACACATCTAAACTTTTGACTTTTTAAAGTTCCCAGATAGTTGGAATTTGGCAAAAAACTTGGCTTAGAAGAACTGAGCTACAGGGCAGAATGAATGCCTCACAGTAGTTCAAATAAAACAATTTAAATTTCATTCCAAACCCCACTTTTCATTTTAGATGTTTTGTCAAGGCATTCAAGGACTAAATCTAGGGAGAATGGACAGAACAGCTCTTCTGATTTAGTGTGGTAGTCTACACGTGATTTCTGTCTGGGAGTAGTATCCTTGATCTGTATTTTAGAGTTTCAGCTGCATTTTCTCATATAAAAATTTCATCAGAGCCAGGCATGGTGGCGCATGCTTGTAATCCCAGTACTTGGGAGGCTGAGACAGGAGTATCACAGATTTTCAGCCAGCCTCAGCTACTTAGTGAGGCCCTCTGCAACATAGTAAGACCTTGTTTCAAAATAAAGAATAAAAAATAGAAACTAGGCCTAGGGATGTAGCTTGCAGGTAGAATGCCCCTGGGTTCAATCCCCAGTGCCACACACACACATAAAAAATCACCAGTAAGTTCATCTTCTATCTGTGGTATAGTGTATGAAGCTCTGTATACCGATTTCCAATGACAGTGGTGAAAATTATATTTAAAATAATGAATTTAGTTTTCTGGAAATAACCCAAAGGGCTTACAGTCAATGAAGAAAACATCTATTCAAGAAAATAGAAAACTCAGTAAGAAAATTGAAAGACTGTGGTATTTGAACTGAGACCTGCCCCCTCCTTTTTCTGTCTCAGCTAAGATGGAAACTACTCGAAACTGACGCAGTGGAGGAGGACACAGGGCTCCTTTTCCCCAGCTTTCAGTTGGAGAGATGTCTTCCTGGGAGGGATAATCTTCATCCAGCTTCCAGCTATGTATTGCTGAGACTAAATTCTGGATGAGTACAGCTGGGAGGTGAAGACTCTCTCCTTCCATCCACCTTTACCCATGAAATGGAATCTGTACCTTGAGTTGACACTGCAAAGAATACTAGGGCCACAGTTGTCTTTGTCCTGACTGGCGAGGCATGGCTCCACCTCAAGAAAGGCCATGGCACAGGTTGTGGTAAAAGGCAGTTGAAGGTAGACTGACAGATTCATAGGAGATATAGGTCAACCTGAAGGTCAGCTAGTTTCCTGGAGAGAAAGGAGGGAAAGATAGCTGGGAGTAACTGTTCTGTGATCAGAACAAATTTCAAATCCTGAGCTGGGCGTGGTGGCACACACCTGTAATCTCAGTACAGGCTGAGATAGGAGGATCGAAGATTCTCAGCCAGCCTCAGCAATGTAGGCAGGCTCTTAGCAATCTAACAAGACCCTGTTTCAAAACAACAACAACAAAAGGGTTGGAGTACAGCTCAGAGATAGAATGCCCCAGGAACCACACACACACCAAAAAAAAAAAGTTTTGGTTTTTTTTTTCCTTTAATACTGACCTTAGGAACTACCTCTTCAAAAGAGCCCTAACAAATTAGATCAGTTTGTGGAGCAATTTTTGCAATTAGGCATTATTGAGGTCAATAATAGATCAGTGAGCCATCATTTAACATGATCAGCTGAATGTGGTCAGGAAAAGAGAATGTCAAAGAGGTATTTGCTAAAGCCACTGTCATTCTAATCTGGCCATATCCAAGGGTGTGCCTCCTAAGGTGCACCATCAGGCCTTCACACTGAGAGGAGAGATGGGGGAGAATAAAGTTCAGCCAGTCACTCAACAAATAAGCAAGCAAATGACAATAGCAAGTCTTGGAATGGGGGAAAGAAGGGTGACCATTACTTAAGAGTTGCTGTAATATATAAAATGTCCAGTTTCCCTCCAAAGTATGAGACATGCAAAGAAATACAAAAGACCTATGTATAGGAGAAAAAGTGGGTAACAATCTTCCTGTGAGAGTGGCCATATTTAAACAAAGACTTCAAAGTAGCCATTATAAATATATTTAAAGAGCTAAAGACAACCATGATTAAAGAAATAATGGGTGGTATGATAATGTCCCATCAAATGGAGATTTATCAATACAGATACAGAAGGTTACTTTTTCTCAAAAGCCAAATGAACATTCTGTAGTTGAAGAGTAAAGTGCAGTAACTGAAATAAAAATTCACTAAAGGGGCTCAACAGTAGATAGTACTTGTCAGAAGGGAGAATAAGCAGACTTGGAGATAGTTCAGTAGACAGTAAGCGAAGTGGAAAAGAAAGAAGAAAGAAGCCGGGCGTGGTGGCTCACGCTTGTAATCCAGCATTTGGGAGGCTGAGACCGGAGGATCCGCGTTCGCAGCCAGTCTCAGCTACCTAGTGAGGCACTCTGCAACTTAGTGAGACCTGGTTTCAAAATAAATAATAAAAAATAGGGCCAGGGGTAGAGCTTGGAGGTAGAATGCCCCTGAGTTCAATCCCCAGTACCACAAAAAAAAAAAAAAAAAAAAGGAAGAAAGAAGAAAGAAACGTAAAGAGAGCCTCAGAGAAATGTGGGGCATTTTCACACCAAGGAATGTATAATGAGAGTTCCAGAAGGAGAGGATAGAAGGAAAACAGAAGAAAATATTTGAAAAAATAATGACTAAAATCCCTGAATTTATTGGAAACCTACACATCCAGGAAATTCGCTGAACTCAGAGAGATTCACAAATAGATACATGATAGTAAAAATGTTAAAATCAAAGAGGAGAAAATCTTGAAAGCAACAGATGACTCATCACTTATAAGGGTACTTCAGTAAGATTCACAGCCGACAACTTTTTGTCAGAAGTGTAGACCAGAGGCAGTGGGATAGCATACTCCAAGAGCTCAAAGTAGAAAACCACAACCAAGAATCCTATATCCAACAAAACTATCTTTTAACAATGCAAGGAAGATAAAGACATTTTCAGATTTCAAAACAAAACAGAAATGGATTGTTGCTAGCTGAGCCTCCTTACCAGAAGCACGAAAACAAATTCTTCAGATTGAAAGCAAGTGACCCGGAATGGCAATTTGACTCCAATTGAAAAGAAAAAAGGCATGGGTAAATGCAATTAGGTAATTGTAAAAATCTGTAAGTGCATATTTCTTCTCCCTTCTCTTAACTGACTTCAAAAGCATTTATATAAAACAGTATGTATATAATGAAATGTCAAGCGAGCCTACAATTAAAAGCCTAAAAATAGCACAAAAGTGAGTGGAAGCAAAGCTGTATTGGACTAAGGAAGTGACTCCAGATGGCAACTAGAATTCTCAAGAACAAATCAAAAGAACCAGAAATGACCAATAAGAAAACTAATACAACAAAAGCTTTATATACTTATTCTCCCTTCTCTCAGCTTCTTTAAAAGATAAAATTACATAGGGTAATAATTATAATAGTTTATTACTGGGTTTGCAACATTTATAGGTGTAATATGTGTAACAATGCCACAAAAAGAGGAAGAGGGAAGAGTGCTGTGTAGGAGTAATATTTACATATCCCCCAGGAATTAAATTAGTATAAACCTGGAGCAAATTTTGATAAGTTGAATGTATGTACTAGTTGGGCATGGTGGTGCACACCGATAATCCTAGTACCCGAGAAGCTGAGACAGAAGGATTATAGGTTCATGGCCAGCCTCAGAATTTAGCAAAACCTTCAGCAATTTATCAAGACCCTGTTTCAAAACAAAAAATAAAAAAGGAGCCGGGCGTGGTGGTGCACGCTTGTAATCCCAGCATTTGGGAGGCTGAGACTGGAGGATCCAGGTTCTTGGCCAGCCTCAGCTACCTAGTGAGGCACTCCGCAACTTAGTGAGACCTTGTTTCAAAATAAAGAATAAAAAATAGGGCTGGGGGTGTAGCTCGGAGTCAGAGGTAGAATGCCCCTGAGTTCAATCCCCAGTACTGCAAAAAAAAAAAAAAAAAAAAAATAATAATAATAAAAAATAAAATAGGGCTAAGGGTGTAGCTTGAAGGAGGAATGCCCCTAGGTTCAATCCCTAGTGACATACACACAAACACACACACACACACACACACGATGTGAGATAGGTAGCCACATGTAAATGCAGTTGTAGCCATACCTCATACTACATTTTAAAAAATTAACTCAAAATGGATCAAAAATTTCAGTGTAAGAGATGCAGCCATAAAATTTACAGGAGAAAATAGAAGTCTTCATGTCCTCAGATTTGGCAACAGATTTTTACAGAAATCTTAAGCATGAACAACAGTAGGTAAAGTGGATTTCATCCAAGTTAAAAATACCTATTCTTCAAAGGATACTATCAAGAAAAAAGGACAACCTATAAAATGTGAGAAAATATTTGTAAATCCTGTATATGAGAAGACACACCTAGAATATATAAAGAACTCTTAATAGCTTGATTAATTAAAAGATAGCTGAACTTAAAAATGGGCAAAAGATCTGAATAGACATGTTTCCAAAAAAAAATATTCAAATGACTAAAAAACACATGAAAAGACAATTGACATCATTAGTTATCAGGGAAAGGCAAATCAAAACCATCATAAAATACCAGTTCACATCCATTAGGATGACTAGAATAAAAGAGTAAAATAATAATAAGGGTTGATAAGAAAATGGAAAAATCAAAACTCTCATACATTGCTGGAAGGTAAAATGGTGTAGCCACTTTGAAAAATAATCTCAGTTACTCAACCCAGCAATTGGACACCTAGGTATCTAGAGTTGCTACAACATATGTATTGTAAAAAGAAATGAGAACATGTGTCCACACAAAAATGTATACACACATGTTCACCACAGCATTATTCCTAATAGTCAAAAGGTGAAAAAAACCCGATATCCATCAGCTGGTGAATGGATAAGCAAAATGTGCTGTTATCCATATAATGGAGTATAATTGATTGTAAAAAGAAATAAAGTAGCTGATTTATTCTATGAGGTAGATAGACCTCGGAAAAACATTATACAATGGGAAAGAAGCCTGGCCACATGTTGTACGATGTCCAGGGTAGCAGATCTGTGCTGACAGAAAGTAGATCAGTGGGGGCTGGGGCAAGAGAGGCATCGGGATTTACTGCTGATGGGTATTGGGTTTTTTTTTAAGGAGTGATTGAGGCTGTTCTAAAATTAGCTATGATGGTTGCACAAGTGTGAATATGTGTCTAAAAGCAGGTGGGTTGTACACTTTAACAGGTACCAGTGAAATCTAGGCAGTCTGGCTCAACAATCCATGTGTTACACCATATTATCACTCAATAATTGGATTGACCCATGGTATAACGTATGAATCTATTAATTTTCTGACTTTAGATATCCCAAATTTGATATTTGACACAGAGCAGAGACAAAACTGACATTACAGAATAATTATTTTCACTGTAAGTGACTGAATAGGAAAACTAGTAAAGATGACCCTTAGCTCTTCCCATAGGCAGTATAGTACTTGACTCAGAACTTGAATGTGTTGCAGATTTTTTAGGTGCCAAGGATTTAATTTATTTATGTATTTACTTTTGCTAAAAATATAAAATTTCTATTTCTCAGTCGTTAGCTCTTTTCTGCCTTAGAAAGGAAAGTGGAAAATTTATACATCTTCAATTAATGGAAAACTAAGAGACCTGAAAGAGTTCTTGGCTGACCAGATATTACCAGTGTTTCCAGCTTCTCCATTCATAGGTGAAAAATGAGAAATTTACTTACTCAAAGCCACAGTGAGTAGAAGAGTGGGACTCAAACCAGATCTTCTGTCTCCTTTCTTGCCTTCAGTGTTCATCTTTGCAGGGCTCATCCTCAAGTTCACAGTTTAGTAAGGGACCCAGAATATCCTCCACACAGTGATTCTTTCTAAGAAATCCTACATTAAGGGTCATCACACTCCACCTGGATACTTTCAGTAATAGGAAACTCACAGCGGCTACTCTGCTTTTAGATAGCTTAATTTAGAAAGCTTGTACTTATCTGAACTCTAAATCTGCTTTGGTTGATTCTTCTACTTTCCCTATATTCCTCTCTGCCTCTGTTCATATTGCTCACTGTTTGGCTTATCTTCCTACCTCCTTTCTGCCATTTAGTCTCTTAGTTATTTCTCCCACTTATTGTTCAACACATTTATCAAGAATTTTTTTTTTTTTTTGTGGCACTGGAGATTGAACTCAGGGACATTCTACCTACAAGCTACACCCTCAGTCCTATTTTTTATTCTTTTAGAGTCATGTTCTTTTATAGCTCAACCTAAAGTAAATGCCTTATTACTTTGACTATTTCTCTTGAATAATTTGCATGCACAGAATTTTAAATTGGGAATATTTTTAGTTGTGTGCCTGTATTGGGGCTGTGTGCTTAGTAATGTGAACTATAAAATATAAACGAACACTATAGAATGTATAGAGTTAATACAAAATTGTAGTGTTATAACATTGCCACTTACCTTTCTCAAGAGGCTTTGCCATTAAAAGGTAAATACAGGTTAAAAACTTTCTAGCCATTGTTTACCTGTGTAGAATGTACTTGTTAGTATTTCATTTCATTTCCCTCCTTCCCTCCCTCCCTTTTTGTACTGGGATTGAACCAAGGACATTCTACCTCTGAGCTATTTTTTTGTTTGTGTGTTTTAAACAAGGTCTCACTAGGTTGCTGAGGGTCTTAAGTTGCTGAGGCTGGCCTTGAACTTGTAATCCTCCTGTCTTAGCCTCCCAGTTGCTAGGGTTATAGGTATGCACCTCTGTGCCAGGCTACCTCTTAGTATTCTTAATCTATTTGTTAATCTGCCTGTCGTTATGATATAGTATGCATTTGCTTCCTACTCTGTCCTAAGCACTTTAAAATATGTCATCTCATTTCACATTTATAAGCCATAGTTGTTATCCTTATTTTTAGGGACATAAGATGAAGCTCAAGTGACTTCAGGAAATTTGCCCAAGATCATATAACCACAAGGGACAGAGCTAGTATTTGAATCCAGGCATTTCCTGTATTTCAATTGTACTATTTTCCATTAAGTAATATATAAGAGGTCATATACTTTATATGTTTTCTCAGATGCCATCTACATTAAATGATTCCAGTAAGCCTGGGAGGTAGATATATTTCTCTCTTACAGATGATATAGTTTAATTTCAGAGCAATGAAATAAATTGCTATAGATCCAAATTTAAAAAAAAATAGAAGTATGAACTAGAAAGAGCCCAAACATTTTGTTTTTGTGCTTTTTCTGCTATATGGTTGGCCCTCTGTATCTGTAGGCTTTGCATCTGCCAGTTAATCACCCACAGATAAAAATATTAGGGGAAAAATTGTACTGAAGATGTGCAAACTCATTTCAGTATTCTTTTCTAAACCAAACAGTATAACAACTATTTGCATAACATTTACATTATATCATGTATTATAAGTAATCCAGAAGTGATTTAAAGGATATAGGAGAATACGCATAAGTTACATGCAAATGTTGATAGCATTTTATGTAAAGAACTTGAGCATCCCTGCATGTGTCTTATCTGTGGGGGGTCCTGGAACCAGTCCCCTGCAGATATCAAGGGACAGCTGTACCACTAGAGTGTTCCTGTGCCTCTGAAGACCTCTGAGATCACAAAACTGTCTCATTGAGACAGCTTAGCTTCCCTCTTGTCCCTGTTCTCAGTTATCTTAGTCTGCTTGGGCTATCATAACAAAATACTATACACTGGCTGAAGAAAGAGAAACTTATTTCTTACAATTCTGGAGGCGGGAGATCTTAGATCAAGGTTGCAAAAAGGTTGGTATCATTTGGAGGCTTCTTCTCTTGAATTGTGTAGTCACATGACCTCTCTTCTGTGCACACTTAACAGGAAGAAAAGAAACCCAGCTCCCTGGTGTCTCCTCTTTATAAAGGCACAAGTCCCACCAGACCAGGGCCCCACCCTCATGATCTCATCTCACAGTAATTACCTCCCCAAATCCCCATTTCCAGAGTCCATCACACTGAGAGGGAGGGGGAGGGTGGAAAGGACACGAATATTGAGTTCATAGTTCAGTTTATTATCAGAGTCCCTGAATGTCATCTATACCTGCCTGGGCTACTAGAGCTGAAAATGAGAGATTCAAAGAGAGGGGACCTAGTTCAGAGAGAGTAGTTGAATATGATAGGGTAGGTGGCATTGGAGATAAAGTAAGAGAACTCTAAAGAGATAGATGTAGAAAATACCTTGAAACACTGAAAATTGCAAAGGCTAGAGAGATCCATGGGCCAGGATCAGCCACCAAACATATGAGGGATATGTTGTTGTTACAGTGACCATCTTGAAGCCTTGTAGTGTGCTACATAATCAAACTATAGCTTATGCTAAGAATTTACTAAAAAATAAATGAAGCCAGACATGGTGGTGCATGCCTGTAATCCCAGTAATTCAGAGGCTGAGATTAGGAGGATCATAAGTTTGAGAACAGCCCTATTTTTTATTCTTTATTTTGAAACAGGGTCTCACTAAGTTGCAGAGAACCTCACTAAGTAGCTGAGGCTGGCCAGAAACTCAGATCCTCCAGTCTCAGCCTCCCAAGTACTGGGATTACAAGCATGGGCCAACATGCCCAGCTTAATTTAAAAACAACAACAAAAAGATCTTGGGGTGTAGCTTGGAGATAGAATGCCCCTGGGTTCAATCCCCAGTTCCACACACACAATAAAAGAGTAAATGAGATATAAATTAAAATACTTCTGTATGTGTTGATATATTAAAAGACTACACTGTAGTCAAAATTTCACCTAGGCAATGTGGAGAAAAGGACTTTCTGGAAAATAAAGATGACTAGAGAAGCAGCATTGGCTGGTGCTATGTTTGAAGAAAAATAAAAACTTTTGATATACCCAATTTCTGCCCTCAGTCAAAACTGAAGCTTTCTTTTATACCCTAAGTTATCTTTTTGTCTTTCCTGTCTGTTAATGAACTATTTTGTGTAGTTGTTGTTGAACCCCAGGGCATTTTGCCTCTGAGCTACACCTCCAGCCCTTTTTATTTTGAAACAGGGTCTTGCTAAGTTGCTGAGGGCTTCTTTCAGTTGCTGAGGCTGGCCTCAAACCGGGGATTCTCCTGTCTCAATCTCCCAAGTACGGAGATTACAGGCCTACGCCACCGGGCCCAGTTGTTAATGATGATGCAGCATATCTTTCTCAGGATTGTTAATTAGCAAAGAAGCTTGTACCAAACTTGTTTAATTATTGTTACTTGGGACTCTCCCTTCAGTCTTTTTGGCAGGATCACTGTGATATAGGCATAGCTAAAAGGATTGTACTGCTGAACAACGCACACATACAAGAAGGGAAGATAGAGGTTAAATTTAAGAAATAGATAAAGCCTTATTCACAGAGACTTTATCTTATTAGATAAAAGTGGGAATCACCATTGCCTTTCCATACTACAAGTAGGAAAAAAAACCCAAAGTGTAAAAGTGCAGTATTAATCTAAATGTATATGGACCAAGTGACATGAGTATTCATTTAGAAATCTCATCTTTAGCTTTTTATAAAGAAATTCCAAATCTGACCTCCAGATCCTTTTTCTCTAACCTTTAATAAAAGCACATTTTAACATTTTAGCAATGTCATTAACCTTTTAGTACTTTATAAAACAGTTTTTTAAAATGGAACTGACAACATTGTTCCAATGATTAATTATAGTAAGTTCCCTCCTCTTTTCCCTTTCTTCTTGGCTCCCTCCTTTCCTCCCCTCACCCCTACTCTGTCACTCTGCTCACTTGCTTGCTCGCTTGCTGTATACAGAGGGCAAAAGTTTAGAACTATCAGATTTAGGTGGCTGACCTTCAGCTCCAGTTAAGAACTAAAATTAGATCCCTGTGGAATATATATCCACTGACGTCCATCAGAGGAGAGAGTGTAGACATAACCTTGAGAGATCAGGAAGACATCATCCAAAGGAGTCTGCCTTAATTAGGAAAATTCCTTTGACATCTCATTTTTTATTTTTAAAAACTTGTGTGACTTTTGGTTTGTGATATGTAATACATTTGTTTATTTTCATGCAAGATCTCCCTTCCATAAATCTTTAGTAAAACAGTAGCTCAAGAAGATGCACTAGGATTATCTTGTGACTTTAAATATCCCTGGCACTGGGCCACATCTCCCAGATGAATGTGCATAGCCTATTTTAAGAGCAGGATCCCATCACTACAGGAGTACTGGTTGATTCAAGTGAGAGTACAAATCAAGTGTGTGGCTAACACTGTAGTCAGAATGAGAAAATAACCCCAGGAGAAATTTTCACTTATGTGTATTAAACAGAAAATGACAGACTGTAAGGATAGATATTTCATCGCCATTAAAATGGAAGGACAGAAAAATTTAAAAAATGAAACAAGTAGAACTGTGTTTAAGGACGTAGGTCTGTTTAATTAAAGAGAAAAAGAAATCCATCCTCTCTGTATTTCCCTTCACTAGCCAAGATTAACCCAGAATTACTTGTAATGTTAAGAACACCACTTTTTGCTTTATATCTTATATATCACTAGATACCAGAATGAAAAGAAAGTAGAACAGAGTTAAATAAGAATTTGAGTACTCTTTCCATTATAGTTTTCTGTGCTGCTTGAATTAAATCATTTAGCCTTACTGGGAGTCTTTGTAAGCATATCTTGTCCTGAGTATGTTAGTAGGTGTTATTTTTTAAAAAGGTTTCTGTAGACAAATAAATTAAGGAAATAACAGCTTTAAAAAAAAAGAAAGTACATAGTACATAAGTTTCCCAAACTAACTTGCCCACAAAGCCTATTTTTTTAAGAACCTTTTGCACAGCTGATGTTCATTGGTATTAAGTGGTTGCCATAACCCCTCTAACTTTTACCATTCTGATTTTGGAAATTGTACTCATTTTGTTTGGCTCCTCAGCTCTTTTCTAGCCTGCAGTTATCCCAGGGCCACTGCCAAGTTGAACCCAGTGCCTCTGCTGTGTGTGTACCCTGCCCTTCTTTCAAGATTGAACTGGAAAGTTCTTGCATTTTCCTGGGTTTTTGTTTTGTTTTTAGTTAAAAAAAAACAAATACTAGTTCTTTTCTCTTGCAGTGTTCACTTTACTTTTTCATTGTTATTTCAGTTTTCAATAATTGACCCATTTTTATTCTAAATCAGTCTATTAATCTTTACCTGAATTTTACCAAGATTTCTGAAATCCTCAGCTCATTCATTTTCTTTTCTTTTTTAGTAATACTGGGGATTTAAGACAGGGGAAGTCTACCTCTGAGCTACATCCTAAGCCCTATTTTATTTTATTTTGTGGTACTGGGGATTGAACCCACAGGCATTCTACCTCCCAGCTACACCCCCAGTCCTATTTTTTATTATTTATTTTGAAACAGGGTCTCAATAAATTGCAAAGGGCCTCATTAAGTAGCTGAGGCTGGCCATGAACCTGGATCCTCCAGTCTCAGCTTCCCACGTACTGGGATTACAAGCATGAGCCACCACACCTGGCTTTTTTTTTTTTTTATTTTATTTTGAAACAGGGTCTCATTAAGTTACTGCATGCAGGTCTCAAACCTGTGATCCTCTTATCTCAGTCTCCCAAATACTGGAATTACAGGCGTGTGCCACCAAGGCAAGCTTCATTAAATTCTTTTTTTTAAAATATTTTTTATTGGTGTATTGTAATCATACATCTTTGTTTGGTACAAGCTGGTAGTGGCATACATGCACACATCACTCATTTAACCCTTCCCCAATTCCTACCCCATTTCCTCCCCACTCCCTCTTCATGTTCGGTTTAGTGATTGACTTTGATATGTTTGTGAATGTACACCATGTGCATTAGAGTGTTCCCCCTGCCCCCATCACCTTCAGTTAGGTTACCTTCTTTGCTCATCTAAAGTTCCTCCTTCATCTAGAGTCCCCCCTATGACTTACTTTCTCCCTAGCTTCCACATATTAGGGAGAGCATCCAATTTTTTACTTTTTGTGATTCACTTATCTCACTTAACATAATATTTTCTAGTTCCATCCATTTCCCTGCAAATGACATGATTTTGTTCTTTATGGCTGAGTAAAATTCCATTGTGTACATATCCTGTAGTTTTGTAATCCATTCATCTGTTGATGGATATCTTGGCTGGTTTCATAGTTTGGCAATTGTGAATTGTGCGACTATAAATATAGATACACATGCATTAGTCTGGTAGTTTGGTTTCTGTTCTTTTGGGTAATACCCAGAAGTTGAATTGCTAAATCATGTGGTAGGTTCCCATTCTTCTGAGTAACCTAAATACTGTTTTCCAAAGTGGTTGTATAAATCTGAAATCCCACCAACAATTAGGCATTAAGGTTCCCACTTTTCCACACCCTCACCAGCATTTGTTGTTGCTTGTGTTTTTAATGATTAAATTCGTTTGATAAGTAGTAACATTAGAGAGAAAACTATGTCAAATCTTACTTGGAGGCTTATTGTTTCAATCAGAAAAACAAGCCTCCTTGAAGAAAATGTGATTGGTTGAGATTGTTACTTACAGGTCTTGTTCTTGGGAGTGTAAAATTTTAGCTCTTACTTTGTACTATCATTTCATGTTGTATGACAACACTGTAATGCAGGGGGATATTTAGCCCATTAATGAAACTAAAGTTCAGAGAAACCAAATAACTTGCTCAGATCTTAACGTAGTAAGTAGCAAAGTTACATCTTTCTGATCACAGTTCATATTCTCTGTTGTACCTGGTGGCTTCTAAGTGTGTGATATTAATAATGGTACATATGCCGTTGATATAATACATAACATTTATTGACTAATTTTAGGCAGCACATATACATCATCTTTTTAAATTTTTTAAGAACTCTCTGAAGTGGGTACTATTATACCCATTTTACAGATAAGGAAATTAAAGAAGTTGATTGGCTTATTCAGAGCCATACAACTAAAGTAAATGGCAGCTAGGAATTAAACTCATAGCTTTAATGACCTACTAAATGTTGGGACATACTATTCTGTAATACATAGTCCTTTGAAGACGTCACACTTAGTATGTACATGTATAAGTATTCACTATATCTGGTAGTATCCTTGTACCTATGGAAAAACAGAAATATATCAGACAATTCTTGTTCCACCCCCCAGTTGATAAGAGAGATAAGTCTTCATAAATATAATTCAAGGTCAGAGGTGTTTAGTTCTATAACAGTAGTAGAGATTAAGTACTCTGGATTTAGAGCTGGAAGAGATTACTTCCTGCTGGGGGATGGTGGAAAAGGTGACATTTGTTTTGAAGATATGAATAATTTAGGAAGATGGTTGGGAAGACATTCTCAGTACAGGAAATAACATGAGAAAAAGCACAGAAGTTCACACAGGTATTGGAGAGTATGTTATTGTGCCTGGGTCAGGGATATTGTGACAATAAGGAATTTTAGAAAGGTGAGTTTAGGGGATCTGACCACTTTTAGTAAATGGGTTTGGATATGTTTTATTTGAGATGTACACCAGGAGACTGTTAAAGAGAAATGTCTACCAAGCAGTGATACTTTCTTTTTGTTGCCAACTTTAGGAAATGACTTCACTATTTCAGGAGTGAATGATACCACCATTGACCAAGGTTTCTTGCCTTCTCTTTCTTTTTCACCCTTGACCAATCATTCAGTCATTTCTACTTCCATAAAAATCTCCTTGCTCACCACTTCTCCCAGTTCCACTACCAGTGCCTCAGTTCAGACCTCCACTTCTCAGCTGACTATTCCAACAACCTCTTAACTGATCTCCCTGCTTCTGATCCTTCCTAGCATAGGCAAAGTCCTGGATTCAATCCTCAGTACTGCAACAAAATTAAAAACCAAATCCAGAACTCTTTATCTTGTGGTTCTTTTTTTTTTTTTTTTTCTTTCTTTCTTTCCTTTTTTCCTTTTGCAGTGCTGGGGATCAAACCCAGGCCTCATACCTGCCAGGCAAGTAAGTGCCCCACCATGGAGTGACATGCCCAGTCTCCTGGGTGATTGCTTCTGATGGTTTCGATGAAGCATTTTTTAACTATAAGTTTTATGATCTCTTCCACATCCTTCCTAAGTATCAGTTTCCCAGTCCATTTGGTTTATATATAGCCTTGACTGTTACAGTTTGACTTTATGCTGTGTTTGTTTTCTTCCTTGAGAAGAGGAAGAAAGGGTCCATGTTGCTCATAGATTTTTTTTTTTTTTTTTTTACTTTATCGTTGCTGTTGTTATTTTTGGCTTAGAAAGGAAATGATGATGTTTATATACTATTTCACATTCACATAATTTATAATAAATTTATCTATATATTCCTTAAGTAGGAAGGTAGATAATTTCCTTCTTGAATAAAAGTATATGGGAGCAAAGGTGATCTTATTCTATTCTCCCCAGGAATATACCACATATATCATATCTGAGAATATATGTTTTTATCTTAAATATGAAGATCTAAAATCAAAAATTTCCCTGCCCTGTTAATTTTAATAATTATAAACTTTTCTCCATTCCCAACTACATTCTGTGTGTGTGTGTGTGGGGGGGTACTGGGGATTGAACCCAGGGGCATTCTACCTCTGAGCCATATTCCCAGCCCTGTTTTATTTTTTAGTTGGAAATGGTGTCTCACTAAGTAGCTGAGGCTGACCATGAACGTATGTCTCAGCCTCCCAAGTAGTGGGATTATAAGTGTGCCCCATCATGCCCAGCTTACATTCATTTTTTAAAAACTGCTTTAACCATGATATTTTATTTATTTTTGTGGTACTAGAGATTGAACCCAGGGGCATTCTATTGCTAAACTACACCCTCAGTCCTTTTTTAAAAATTTTTGTTTTGAGACAATGTCTTTCTAGGTTGCTGAGAGTCAAGTTTCACTACATTGCCGAGGTTGGCCTAGAACCTGAGATCCTCCTGTCTCAGCCTCCCAAGTACTAGGATTACAGGCATGTGCCACCATGCCTCGCTAACCATGATATTAATACAAAGTCCCTTCTAGTTATCAGGTATGGGAGGGAGAGAGTTGACATTATTATGAGTTTTTTGTTTGTTTGTTTTAGCTTGTCAAATAAAAATCTTTCCTACCTCTATTTAGAGAACACATTTACACCTAAAATTAGTATTGCTATAGCTGTCTGGTTACAATGTACTTAGAAGTTGCACAGAGCCTGGGATTCCTGCCAAGATCATGTTTGACCCCAGGTAGCCTCTTTTTAATTTCGAAGTCTGATGATAGGTTAATAGAAACTTTAAGTCTTAAATTTGTCATTGTTGTTATTCTTATAAAATGTAATGGAGTACAGAAATGTCTAGTAATGGAATGATTATACTGGCTTGCTCTAAATACAAGAGTAAGCTTGAATGAAAGCCAACATTGAATTTGGAGGAAATAATCAGTGATTATTAAATTTGGCAATGGTATAAATAATTACTTTTCAAAAAACACAAGATAGAGTGTACATTGGGCTCATTGTTTCTGAGATAGTGGTAGAAAGATTTGATCATGGCCGATTCATACTTATCAGTCCACTTTGGATCTAGGACTATTACATATGTGTACAATCTGCATCCTACACCAAAAGCACAAAGATTATGTCCCCCAAGTGTCCTGGCACAGGGCTGCCTGAAGAAAGAAGGGCTTTTTCGTGATTTTCCCATCTATTGGCAATACTTTTTGCAGTCTGCCTGGAGGGAATCACTGTTTTGCAGTTCGTTTAAGGCATAAGATATGCTAGCTGAACTCTCTTTGGAACCCAACACTTGGAATAATTTTTATCAGTTTGTCAGCAAAAATTCTCCAGGGTCATTTGATGATTAAGTATTATTAGATTTTAAAGAGAAGTTTATAGCTTCCTGAAACATGAGGCTAATGCCATAGAACTATAAATTTATAAGAAACAGCACAACTGAAACCAAACAAAAATGTATATTTCTTCAAGGTATTTTATAAGAGCATATTCTGTGGGTAATTGTGAACCAGTTTTCAAGCATTCATCCTATTTCTGAGAAGGGAGCAGCTATGATTCAGCCTTAACCTTGATAGTGTATTTAGTATGATGTTAAAAATCCATTAAGAACAAAGCTAAATAAGACACCCAAAACTAGTCAGTTTAAGAGATTTTATAGAAAAAATCATGGATCAGAAGGTGGGAAATGCATACTCTAGCTCTTACTGTGCCACTAATTCACTCTGCCCCAATGCGAACAACTTACCCTCTCTGGTCCTCTACTTCCACGTCTGTAAAGTGAAAGAACTACACCAAATGGAAGCTCTGTTTTTACAATTTACAAATATAAAAACTTTTCCAGTCATCTTCCTAGCTGCTATTAAATACATTGCTAGAAAAATATTCTGTTTTAAATAATTTGAGCCAATTAATGATTTTTGCATACTTGCTTTTGTTTTTCAGAAACTCTGTGAAGGCATATTTAAAGTCCTTGTAAAGGATGTCCCAACAACATGTCAAGTGTGCTGCCTGGAAGTACTCCGCATTCTCTCCAGAGACAAAAAAATTTTAGTTCCTGTAACAACTAAGGAAAACATGCAGATACTGCTAAGACTAGCCAAGCTAAATGAGTCGGATGATTCTTTGGAGAAGGCGTCAGAGTTCCCAGTTATTGTGGAATCATTAAAATGTCTGTGTAACATAGTGTTCAACAGTCAGATGGCACAGCAGCTCAGCCTGGAACTTAATCTTGCTGCAAAGCTCTGTAACCTCCTGAGAAAGTGCAAGGACAGAAAATTCATCAATGACATTAAGTGCTTTGACTTGCGCTTGCTCTTTCTCCTGTCACTTTTGCACACTGACGTCAGGTCACAATTGCGCTATGAGCTCCAAGGACTACCGCTGCTAACCCAGATCTTGGAAAGTGCCTTTAGCATCAAGTGGACCGATGAGTATGAATCGGCCATAGATCATAATGGACCTCCTCTCTCACCTCAGGAGACTGACTGTGCCATTGAGGCCCTCAAAGCTCTCTTCAATGTGACATTAGACAGTTGGAAGGTGCATAAAGAGGTAAGGTTGAGAAGTGTATTCCTGTCTACCTGGAATTTAATTGATCCTGGGCATTCTCAGAGCTGCCTGCAAGGGAAGAATGCTAAGTTGGGAAATTGCCCCATTAATCAGTTGTATGAACTGTGATGTTTCTTAACCACTGCAACTCTTATTCTTTCCATTTTCTAATACCTACCAAAAAAATTAGGGTAAAGATAGACGTTATTTTCTTAGTTATATTGTCACTGCTCTATTTATTTATTTTTATTTTATTTTATGTGGTACCGGGGATTGAACCCAGGGCCATTCTACCTCCAAGCTACACCCGCAGCCCTATTTGTTATTCTTCATTTTGAAACCGGGTCTCACTAAGTTGCAGAGGGCCTCACTAGGTAGCTGAGGCTGGCCGCGAACCTGGATCCTCCAGTCTCAGCCTCCCAAATGCTGGGATTACTAGCGTGTGCTGCCACACCCAGTTTCACTGCTTTTTTTTTTTTTTTTTTTTTTTTGCAGTACTGGGGATTGAACTCAGGGGCATTCTACCTCCGAGCCATACCCCCAGCACCATTTTTTATTCTTTATTTTGAAACCGAGTCTCACTAAGTTGCGGAGTGCCTCACTAGGTAGCTGAGGCTGGCCTCGAACCCGGATCCTCCGGTCTCAGCCTCCCGAATGCTGGGATTACAAGCGTGCGCCACCACGCTCGGCTTCGCTGCTCTTTTTAAAAGAGTGCTTTTTTTTTTTTTCAGGAACAAGGTTTAAACGATAAGATTTGAAGGGAAACACAAAATATGGTCAATAAAGGATATAAGTATTTTTAATAGGTGCTATCTTAAAAGTTAAGATAATTACAGCCAGTTGAAATTGATCAATCAGAATTGATGTCTGCTCAGAAGAGTGAAAAATGCTATGTATATACCTACCATTCCAGTCTCCAAGGGTGTTAACACTTTATAGTGTTAGATAACTATCAGAAGTATAGGACTATGAACTAGATACTGTGCTGTACACAGTCCTAGAAAACAAGCATAATTACACCAGAGTGTGGGAAAGGTTATTTTAAATCACTTATTTCTAGACTAGGAATCTTTTCTGCAGCTTGGACTTTCCAGCAACCCAAAATGAGGCAGATTTGGTAGTTTATATGTGAGTACCCACAAGAACTATATGCTAAACATGAAACTTAGTTTTACGATGTCAACAATTTTAAGTGAAACAGACGTAAACTTTTTCTTTCTTCTAGAATCCTAACATTTCACATTTTCTATCTCTTTAACCTTAAATAACCTATGAAATTTAGCCCCTGCTTTTTTAACACACACACACACTCTGACTCTAGGATTTAAGTTAACGTTTTGCTCTGTTCATTTGAAATCATTCTCAGCTATGAATAAAGATGTTTTTGCCAGCAACCTACTTTAAAAGGATTATCTTGGTGCACTGCTATAGTGGGAGTATGCAGGCATCTGAGGTTTAAAGTGCAAATAGATCTGCATTTTGAAACCAAATTTTTGAAGATCAGTCCTAACAGCTGTTTTAGAGACTGTAGTCTGGTCAGTTTTTCCTGAAAGTTGGCAGGAAAAGATGTGGAAAGCCCACATGCTCCATTTATGCTTTGCAACCAAATATTTGGAAGTATTTAAAATGTTGTCTTTATGCTTATTTGGTACCTTCTGTAGTTATTTTTCTTGCACTGTTTTGGTGTTTTTAAGTTCTTCATTTAGTTGCAAGAGCTTCTCTGAGACTGTTAGTTTGCCATTGTTAGAGCCTTTGTTATTTAAGTTATACCCAAAATAGTAGTTCACACTGTTCAGATTCCTGTCAAAAACAGTTTATAATCCAGTGGCTGCACAATAATATATGTGTGGGATGATATGTAATAAAAATCAGTAAATTGGGATTAGCCTTCATTAGTGTGCTTTAGTTATATGTAGCAAATATCCACTCTGTGTTGTAGAATGTTTATTCTCCAAAACACAAGGATTACTGATTAAAGGATCAATATTCCTAGAGTAGGTATCTCAGACCTAATACCTGTCGTGAGTCATGGATCAGTTAATACAGTCACTATGAAATGTTCATAATTAATATGACTATGGACTATTGCAGTTTTCAGAAATATGAACGGTATTGAAAATAGGATACTTGCCAACCCATTTAGAAAAGAATGTCTTAAGCCAGATGTGGTGGCACATGCCTCTAATTCCCAGTATTTGGAGGCCAAGACAAGAGGATCACAGGTTTGAAGCAAGCCACCCTGTTTCAAAATAAAAAATAAATAGGGCTATGAGTGTAGCTCTGAAGTAGAATGTACCTGAGTTTAATCCCTAGTACCACATACACAAAAGAATGTTTTGGCCAGGTATAGTGGCACACGTCTATAATCCCAGTACTTGGGAGGCTAAGACAGGAGAATGATAGGTTTGAGGCCAGCCTCAGCAATTTAGAAAGACCTGTTTCAAAATAAAAAGGGAAGCCAAGCATAGTAGCGCATGCTTATAATCCCAGTATTTGGGAGGCTGAGAAAGAAGGATTGTAGGTTCAGGCCAGCCTCAGCAATTTAGTGAGGGCAACTTAGTGAGACCCTGTTTCAAAATGAAAGAATAAAAAATAGGGATAGGGGCGTACCTTGGGGGTAGAATGCCTCTGGGTTCCCCCAGTACCAAAAATGAATGAACGAACGAACGAACAAATTAATAAAAAAAAAATTAAAAGTGATAAAGGTGTTAGCTCAGAGGTAGAATGCCCCTAGGTTCAATTCCCAATTTGGAAAAGAAGGAAAGCTAACTTCAGGGTTCAGTCTCCAAGACTACCAAAAAAAAAAAAAAGAAAAGGAATGTCTTCGTGAGTCTCCACATACAACTTTTAGCAATCCAACATTTAGTTGTTCAGTCACTCAGTGGATTTTTATGTATTTATGGACAATTACTAGACATTATAGTGGGCATTATGTAATGTATTGGCAAATAATAGGCATTGTCTTTATGAAACTTCAGTTTTATAGGTGAAATGCATACTATATAGTAAGCAGATACATAATTTAAATTTTTTAAGTGCTAGGAGAGAAACAGTACAATGATTGACAATACATAGAAGTACAGGCAGAGAAGACTTGAAGGTCTTTCCTGAGATCTGAGACCGAGACTAACTCAGCCAGCTGAATAGAGGGGTGAATGTTTCCTGGAAATTGAGCAACACATGGAAAGACACAGAAGCCAAAGCATAGAGTAGTTTTTGTGAGGTATTTACAACTTAACTTAAAGAACTCTCCAATCAAGGTGCAGAGATGTGCTACTAAGAGTCCATTTACCTGGTTTCACTCTCTCCTTGATTTGTCCATTGAAGGATGCTTGACTTCAATTGAGCAAGCATCCAAAGAATTGTTAATACTTAGTCTAGCATGGTGGCACACACTTGTAATCCCAAATACTTGGGAGGCTTACACAGGAGAATCACAGGTTCGCAGTCAGCCTCAGCTACTTAGTGAGACCCTATTTCAAAATAAAGAATTAAAAATAGGGCTGGGGATGTAACTTGGAGGTAGAATGCCCCAGGGTTCAATCCCTATTACTGCAAAAAAAAAAATTGTTAATAATTGTTAATACTTTTAAAAAACTGACTGAGCTGGGCGTGGTGGTGCACACTTGACTTGTAATCCCAGCATTTGGGAGGCTGAGACTGGAGGATCTGGGTTCACGGTCAGCCTCAGCTACTTAGTGAGGCAACTTAGTGAAACCCTGTTTCAAAATAAATAATAAAAAATAGGGCTGGGGGTATAGCTCGGAGGTAGAATTCCCCTGGGTTCAATCCCTAGTACCACCAAAAACAACAAAAAAAAACCACTAATTGAAATAAAGGGATATGGAAAACTTATGCAAAAGAATCCAACTTTAAAAATAACTTATTTTTCTTCCTATGAAACTAATGCATGCTCATTGTAGAAGATCTAGGAAACTTCTCTGGGCACTCAAAAACTGAAAATGAAAGATGAGGTTTTTCTTGAGGCTTAGCAAATTGGTACCATTTGTTCATTTTAGATTCATGCCTCTGTTGAATTCCTGCCTGCCTGCTAATGCCATCAGCAGATTAATTTGGAGAGTCTTTTCCTTTCAGTAAGAAATGTAGCTAGCCTTATTTCCACATGCAAATTTAGTCTCTTCCTCTTTCCTAAAGGTAGTATGCTTGAAAAAGTCAAGTGATTCCTTTAGCAGGACATAAAATTAGTTCTGAAAAAGTCTATTTAAATGGTCTTATCTTCTTTCTGTTTTAACAGTTTCTTAAATCTCTGTTGATGAAGGAGAGCATGTTATTCTAGGAATCCTTTACTTAGCATGCATTCCCTTCTCCAGTACTTCCTAATACCAAAGTAATGTAATAAGAAAGTGAAAGGACCAGCAGACATGACAGAGCCAGATAACCAAATGCAAACAAAGTACATGTGTCATGAGATAAAACAGTGAGTACCCATAGAAATTAATGAGAGCCGGGTTCATTGGCACATGCCTATAATCCAGTGCTTGCAAGGCTGAGACAGGAGGATCATGTGTTCAAGACCAGCCTCAGCAACTTAGATCCTGTTTCAAATAAAAAGGGGTGGAGGTGTAGCTCAGAGATAGAATGCTCCTAGGCACAATCTCCAATACTAAAAAAAAAAAAAAAAAAAAAAAAAGGTAATTGTAAAGATGTTAGTCCCATGATTATTTTAGAGACTTTGATGGAAATGTAGAAAAATAAACTAGGTAGATAATTACTTAAAAATAGATAGAATATTACTTAAAAGTAAAGCTTCAGGTTGCCCAGTATCTTCTTGCTGAATTACTTTTTTTCAACAAACATTTATTGAGTGTCTAGTTTGTGCTGACTTCTATGTTAGACATATAACATTACAAGGTCAAACATCACTGCCTTACAGGCGCTAAGGATCTAATAGGGAAATTAGACATAGAAACACAAGTGAATGTACAGTTGTGTTTTAGTCCATTTTCTGCTGCTATAATAGAATACCACAAACTGGATAATTTATAATTAGTAGAGATTATTTTGTTCATGGTTCTGGAGTCTGGGAAGTCCACCAACCATCGAAGGGCTACATCTGATGACAGCCTTCTTGCTGCAGTATCATCACATAGCAAAAGGGCATGCACATGTGTGCATGAGAGAGAAACAGAGACTACTTGAACATGTAAGGAGACTGTAACTCACCAGAATTTATCCTAACCCACTCCCATGATAATAACATCAGTCTGTTTTATAAGGGCAGAGTCTTTGTGACTTAAACGCTTATTAAAGGTTCCACCACTTTCCCAGAACTTGGGAGGCTGGGACAGGAGGATCACAGGTTCAGGTGTGCATGTTCAACGCCAGCATGTGGTGACTTAGTAAGACCCTGGGTTTTTTTGGTTGTTTTTGTTTTTGTTTGCGGTACTGAGGGCTGAACCCAGGGGCATTCTACCTCCGAGCTACACCCCTAGCCCTATTTTTTCTTCTTTATTTTGAAACAGGGTCTCAATAAGTTGTGGAGGGCCTCACTAAGTAGCTAAGGCTGGCCACAAACCCAGATCCTTCAGTCTCAGCCTCCCAACTATTAGAATTACAAGCATGCACCACCACACCCAGCAGTAAGACCCTGTTTTAAAGTAAAAAATTAAAAGGACTGGGAATGTAGCTCAGTGGTACAACGCCCCTGGGTTCAATCCCAGTTCTATACACACACACATAAAAAGACCCCACCACTCAATACTGTTACAATGGAAACTAGATTTCAGTATGAGTTTTGGAGGAAACGTTTAAACCATAACAGTCTGTCACATTATTTTTTATAATCTTCTATATTTTTATATGTTTGAAAATAAACACAGTGGATAAGAATTACCTTAGCAATGCAAAACATCTTCCATTGGCATATATGAATGAAAAAGTATGAGAAAATTGATACTTTGGGTGAATAAAGTGAAATCTTCCAGAATATGCATGAGAGAAAAACTGGGTTCAAGCCCCAGTACCACCAAAAAAAAAAAGAAAAAAAAAAATTAGTAGTGAAGGGTGTATGAAGAGATCTCAAAGAATGTCCTCATTTTCTCTCCCTTTTCATGTGTTTTGGTTCCCACCTTCATAACCACTCCTACTCACTCGCTTTCTCTTTCTTTGCCCTTTGTTCTTAGGGGCTTCTTTTCTCCTCAGCCCTTGGAGGTGGTATCATTGCAGAGGAGAGAATATTGCTGTGCTGAAGATACCAAAACTAAGTCATGAAGCATGTAAATAACAGTAGTACAAGCTGTGTTCATATAATGTTTTATAAAGGGCAGTTAAATTCAGTCCTTCTGGCATTTCTGTGAGATAAGAGCTGTAATCTATATGACAGATGAGGACACTGAAAATCAGAAAGTTGAAATTACTTGTAGAATGTCACACAGAATAATCAATAGTAGGAAATAGTGTCCACTGTAAACTTTTTTTTTTTTTTAAATATGCAGTACTAGGCATAATTCTACCTCTGAGTTATACCCCCAGCCCTATTTTTATTTGGAAACAGGGTCTCACTAAGTTGCAGAGGGTCTCGCTAAGTAGCTGAGGCTGTCTGCGAACTCGCGATCCTCCTGTCTCAGCCTCCCAAGGACTGAGATTACAAGGGTGAGCCACCACGCCTGGCTGTTTGTTGGTTGGTTGGTTGGTTGGTTGGTTGGTTAGTTGGTTGTTTGGTAGGTAGGTAGGTAGGTAGGTAGGTGGGTAGGTACTGGGGATTGAACCCAGAGGCATTCTACCTTTGAGCTACACCCCCATTCCAGTTTTATTTCTTACTTGGAAACAGGGTCTTGCTAGGTTGATGAGAGTCTCACAACGCGCTGAGGCTGCCCTCGAACCTGGGATCCTCCTGTCTCAGCCTCCCAAGTACTGAGATTACAAGTATGTGCCACCATACCTGGCTCTTTATTTATTTTTTGAGACAGGATTTAAGTTGCCAAAACTGGCTTCAAAATATTCTCCTGTCTCAGCCTCCCATGTTGCTGGGATTACAGGCATGTGCCACCACAACTGGCCAAACATTTCTTTAGAAAGCAAAGATTTCTAAAGAAAACAGGACAGAATAAGGATCAAACAGTAAATGAAAAAAATTACAAATTGATCAACAGCAGAAAGTAAAATGGCAGGCCACTAAATGGGAGAAGATATTTGCCACACATATGTGCAAGAAAGTACTCTATTCAGAGTGCATTAATAAGCCTTACAAATAAAAATAAAAATCAAGTCAGTCAACCTACTAGAAAAATAAACAAAATGCTTGAATAGTAACTTCCCAAAAAAGCTATCCACATGACCAATAAACATTAAAAAGTGTTCAGTTTCATTTTTAATATTCATCAGGAAAATGCACACTAAAACCAAGAAACTTACTACATAGCCACGAGAATGACTGAAATTAAAAAGGCTAACAATATCAAGTATCAGTGCAGCTGTAGAAAACTTGGAAATATAAATTGGTAAAAACATTTTGAAATACTCTTTGGCAGTACCTTCTAGAGCTTGACGTATGTCTATTCCCTATGACTCACCCTCCTCTGTCCTGCATGTATGCCCAATAGATTCCAAATGATATGTAAAAAATATATTCAACGTATCACTCTTCAAACTACCCCAAACAGGAATCAAGCCAAGTATCTGTCAAGTGTGGGATGGAGAAGTAAATTGTGATATATTCAGACCAAAGAATGCTACATAGCCCTTCCTTCCTTGCATTTTTTCTTTTTCTTTTCTTTGTGGTACTGGGGATTGACCCAAGGGCATTCTACCTCTTAGTTACACCCCCAGCCCTTTTTATTTCTTATTTTGAAACAGTCTCACTAGGTTGCTGAGTCTCCAATGTTGTTGGGTTGTCCTCAAACCTGCAAGCCTCCTGTCTCAGCCTCCCACATACTAGTATTACAGGTGTGCACCACTATGCCTGGCTTGAAAATCTCATTTAAAAGGCAGTCTATTCTCCAGTCAATTTTCTAAACCAAGGAATATGTCATCAAGAGTTAAGAAATGGGTGCGTTTGACATGAGTTTTAGTATTTGAGTTCATGTAATTTGGGGTAAGTAAAAGTATATTTACATGCGAGAGCATTTCACTCAAGCATCTGGGATGGATGACAAACTCTGCAGTCTCTGTGCTTCTGGCATTCCTCTGGCTCCTCGTCCCCTTTTTCCTTTTGTCTTACAGTACAGTTGTTTCTGCATCACTTGTTTCAGCTTTCTCAGTCTCATCTTTTGTTTCCTTCCCCTTCCTCTTCACATGTTTAATTAAAAGTTTTAAAGCCCCAGTACTTCGGAGACTGAAACAGGTTCACCAACCAGCCTCCGCAACCTAGTGAGACCCTCTGCAACTTAGACCCTGTTTCAAAAATGGAAAGTAAAATAAGGCTGGGGGTGTAGCTCAGAAGTAGAATGCCCCTGGATTCAATCCCCAGTGCCACTAAACAAACAAACATATAAATAAATAAAGTTTTAAAGTACTTTTGTTACCAAAAAAAATAATTAAGCACTTTTGTGCATGTCATTTAATGTAATCCTTGCAAAGCCTCATGTTTATGGAGATGCACATGGGGAAACTGAGCCTCTGAGAAGCTATATGATTTGTCTTAAGGTCATAACCCAGACTCCTGTCTCCAAATGTGCTTTTTCCATTACACCACTGAGGCCTTCATCTCTTCCAGACCTACATATGATGGTGCTATGTTTAAAATTTTCTCATTTACATTGAGAAATAAAAGTACACCCAATTCGCTAGATTATATGAGAGATATCTTCCTGGAAGTGCTATGTGAGGGGTGTGTGTGTGTGTGTGTGTGTGTGTGTATTTAACTTCACATGAACTTGAAATCAATTATATACTAAGAAGTTTTTGAAACTCTTAGTAGCTTTTGAAGTAATTAGAGCCTTCCTGAAGTACGACATATTCAGGCTATCATAAGTATCTCTAATCTTATGTGTTGTCTTAATTAAAGTTTGGAAGAAGAGAAATAGGACCTTGATGCAGACAATTTAAAAAATTGTCATGGTCCAATATCTTACTATAAATGAAGAAGTAAACCAAGTGATTATTCAGAGTTTAATTTACTTCTCGCTGTTAGTCTTCTTCTCTGACTCCCTGTCTTACCACTGCCAGTGAGCATCATTCAAAAAGGAGGAGATAAACTTGTTTTTCATCACTTTCTGGTAATTTTGCAGGAATTGAGAGATTACGAAAATTGATCAAAATGAAGTTGATGCATTCATTGTTTTTGGAAAGTTAAGAGATAAGACATTTTTATTAAGGTTGTACAACCAGCTCCTAAAATAACTATCCCAATGTAAGACAGCATTACATTTGTTTGAACTTTTATAATGAATAGTGAACTGGAATAGTACATCATAAAAAAAAGAATCCAGAATTGCTGAAAATGAGAAAATCCCTAGTAGAATTGAATCTTCAGAAAAGGTAAACAGAGTGATTAGATGAGAAGCTATTGGCATCAGCCATTTCTGGAGGTGGTTGGGATTGTTCATCTGAGATGGTGTCTTATTTACTTAGTATTTATTGCCTTGGGAAATCTTCCTAGAATATCCTGCTCTCTTCCTGCATAGTGTAACAGTGTTCCGGTAACAGGTAGGTGATATAGTAATGCACCAGACTCCTTTGTTAAGGCGTCCAACCTCCAATTTTTCCTTTCCTTTTTTTATTTACTGTAGAGTGACTCTCATCAGTTCCGTGTCATGGCAGCTGTCCTTCGCCATTGTTTACTAATTGTAGGTCCATCTGAAGACAAAACGGAAGAGCTGCACAGGTAGGTAACCTCTGTATTGATATCTTTTTTTTTTTGGTACTGGGGATTGAACTCAGGGGCATTCTACCTCTGAGCTTTACCCCCAGCCCTATTTTTTATTCTTTATTTTGAAACAGGGTCTCACTGAGTTGTGCAGTGCCTCACTAGGTTGCTGAGGCTGGCCAAGAACCCGGATCCTCCGGTCTCAGCCTGGGATTACAAGTGCTGCGATTACAAATGCTGGGATTACAAGTGCGCGCCACCACACCTAGCTTCTGTATTGATATCTTAATGAAGTACATTATCAGTCCTTGTAGTTTTATGTTTTTTATTTTAATTGTTTATTATAATCACAAGAAAGTGAAAATATTTTAATAAATTAGAAAACTGTCAGTCAGAAATCATCACCATTCCCTGATAAGAAATTTTCATTCTGTTCTTTGACTTTGGCATTTTCTTGTATTTGATCATAAAACCCAGAACAATAATAATAATATTACACAGCTGTTGGGTACTTTCTGAATATGGCATTTTGTTAAGTGCTTTATAAAGATTAACTTTTGGGATGAAGGTGTGACGCAGTGGTTGAGCACTTGCCTAGCATGCATGAGGCCCTAGATCTTATCCCAGCATTGCCAAAAACAAAACAAAAAACAAAAACTTAACTTTTTTCAATCATCACATCAACCTTATGAGATAAGTACTACTATTTTTCCCTTTCAGTAGATGAGGAAACTAAGGAATAGAAAGATCAAGCAATTTCTCTGAGATGAAATCCTAATAAGGAGCTAGGATTTGACCTGCTGCTTTTACTATACTTGACTAATATTTGCACTAGTTTCATTTTAAGAGTGGTTATCTCATTGCTTTTAAGTATATTTCTTAAGCAGTGAAGCTTAGCAGAAGAGCTAAAATTGTTTAGCAGAATTGCTAAAATTGTTCAAATTTTAGCCAGGTGTGGTGGCACATGATTGTAACCCCAGTACTGGGGAGCCTGTGACAGGAGAATTGCAGGTTCAAGGACAGCCTCAGCAAATGAGACTCATCAATCTAGCGAGACCCTGTTTCCAAGTAAAAATAAAATAGGGCTTGTAGTGTAGCTTGGAGGTAGAATGCTCCTTAGATCAATACCCCATACCTACCAAAAAAAAAAAACCTCAAATTTTGTGACTTGTCTGCTAGAAATCTATGGGCTACTGATAAAATATATCTTTTTCTGAGACTGGGGCTAATTCAGTGCTAGAGTACTTTCTTAGCATGCACAAAGCCCTGGGATTGATGCCCAGCACTGTAGGGGGAAGAAACTGTTCTCTGAGAAAAACCAAATAAGAATTAACACATTTTCCAGTTTTCTTGCTTTCTATTCTAGATCAGATTTGTAGTAATAAGACAAGAGGATTGCAGGTTTGAGGCCAGTTTCAGCAACTTAATGAGACCCTGTTATGTACTTGCTGCCCTATGAACTTCCAAAAGATTTTCTTCATGATTAAAAAGTTTAATTTTTTTTCCTGCAGCTACAGATCATTCCTTTATTTTTCTTGAAACTCTGCCCTTAAAAATTAAACATGTTAACTGTAAAACCTTATATCCTAACCCTGGGCACAGTGACACATGCCTATAATCCCAGTACTTGGGACGCTGAGACAGGTGGATTGCAGATTTAAGGCCAGCACACAATAATTTAGTGAGACTTTGTTTCAAAATAAAAAGTAAAAAAGGGCTGAGATGTAGCTCAGAGATAAAATGCTCCTGGGTTCAATCTTCAGTACTATCTACCTACCTACCTAAATAAATAAATATAATCATATCCTAAAACCTAAAATAATTTTACTAAGCTTTTTCACACACTGTATTTTTTTTTTTTTTTTTTTTTTGAGTAATCAAGAGACACTATAAATCTAGACTCTAAACGAAAATTGGCTTGTAAGCCCAGAGTAACTTGAGTTGTTTGAAAATCAGATATTGCCGGGCATGGTGGCGCACGCTTGTAATCCCAGCATTTGGGAGGCTGAGACTGGAGGATCTGGGTTCGTGGCCAGCCTCAGCTACTTAATGAGACACTCCGCAACTTAATGAGACCCTGTTTAAAAATAAAGAATAAAAAATAGGGCTGGGGGTATAGCTAGGAGGTAGAATGCCCCCAGGTTCCATCCCCAGTACCACAAAAAAAAAAAGAAGGAAGAAAGAAAATCAGATATTACAAGTCAAGCAGTCATACAGGATATGAGGAGAAAGTGTTTTGACAAGAATTGTTATGCTAGTCACAAATATATTTCCAAGAGTTTTTCTGAAGAATGAATTTAATATCTAATAACATGGCACCCAGTCTTTGAGAGCAAAACTACATAGAAATTTTGAAAATAAAATTTTATATTTATTTGTTTTTGTGGTGCTGGGGGTCAAATCCAGGGCCCTGTGCATGCTAGGCAAGTACTCTACCATGGAGCTATATCTCCAGTCTCTAAAATTAAAAAAAAAAAAAATTTTATCTGGTCTGATTTCTTTATTTTCCTTGTGGCATTTTCTCTTTTCTTTCAATTTGCCTTTCTCCTAAAAGTTGCTTTGATAGAAATCTAGGCTTTGCTGTAAATAAAAGGGTATATACCTAGAGCCACGGACAGTATTACAAATATTTCTCAAAGGCTTTCTTGGGAGATTGGGGTTTCTGCTGACTTACCAGTTTGTTTAGAATGGCCCTGCATGTCCCTTTAGTCAGAATTAAAGTGATTAGTATCATTTTGAGCAGTAATAACCCTAGGCTAATCCATTTAACTACAGAGAAAACTGCACCAACCTCAAGGGCTACTTTAAGAACCTACTAGTATAGTATCTTTAAACATATGTTCCCTTGTGGTGACCCTGAAAATAGTTTGTGTGTGTGTGTGTGTGTACATGCACACACATCTGTACATGTGTAAAACTTAAAATTTTTTAATAAAAATAGTGTTTCACAATCAAGTCTCCCATTCCATTTTTTAAAACTATAGGTTTTTTTTTTTTTTACTTCTTTAGACACTTTGATTTGTTTTAAGGAAATATGGAATTATGGAATGGCATAGGTAATCCTGGATAGACTAGTGTATGGTTATGCATTATCAAATACACAGGATTGTGGTGACGATTAAATGAGAAGTTCATAAAATACCCTGTCCCTAGCACTGAGTTAGCTCTAAGCAAACAGGAGCTGCTGCTGCTGCTGCTGCTGCCACCATGCTACTTCTATTACAGTTGTTATAGTAAGCAGATTGACTCTTAGATCTAATATTTAGTTCTAAATCTTTTTTTAAAGTTGTTTCTTAAAAATAATAAAATGGTTTCTGGATTTGGGCATTTCGTTTAGGCACATATTTCTATGTAAAAAAATATTTTCTGTTATTTTACGCTTTTTTGAAACCAGATGCACTTGATTAAACATATATGTCAGAAACCTGTAAAGGTGCTTTAGAAAAAATGGCTTAAAAAAAAAAAAAAGCCTGGAATCTTTGATTGGTATGTTGTTTCTGTAAGGCAGTCCCCCCCCCCCTCCTCCCCCCCAAGAAATCAAGAGGACATGGATAAAATGATAGCTCACAAAGGCAGTGGGCCTTGACCTTCACTTCCACTAATCAACATTTTTCTTTTTGTCCTATTTCATTTCCTTTTGTCTATACTTATGGCAGCAAGAAGGTTGGTGGTATTAGCTATTTGTCTATGTTAAAAGACATCTTAATTCTCTCATATCTGTAGTGTTTACCTGAAATATTTTCAGCACTGCTGTCTACTCAGTAAGCTTATATGCACAAGCACTTAGCCTCTAAAAGTTGCATGTAGATGTTGTTTTGTTTTATTTTGGAGGGAAGGGGAGGAGACAGGGCTAGCCTATACACTGGTAAGAAAAGGAGTGGATCAGATCTGATCCAGCCTATTTTAGGCTCTCAATCTAGTTTCTTTTACTTACCTGGAATACATTAGCATCTTTAAAGCTTTTTGTTGTTTTTTTGTATAAACGAATTCATTTTATCTTACATATTGAATAGGACACTTTAGTACTGATACCTCATTACAGTGCTAAATATAGCTAATATCTTACAGATGACAGACTTTTTCTTTCCAGTTTTTAAAAGTTGTGGTAAAATACACTTAACCTACCACCTTCTATGTATGTAGTTCAGTGATATTAATACATTTATCATATGGAACCATCAACACCATCTCTCTCTACAACTCTTTTCATTGTGTAAAACTAAAACTCTATACCCATTAAGCAATTTTCTCTCCCCTCTCCCCAGTTCCTGGTAACCACCATCTTAATTTCTGCCTTTGTATTTGGTTACTCTAGGAACCTGCTGTGTAAAATTATACCAGATTTTTTTCAGTGACTGGTTATTTTTACTTAGAATACTGTCCTCAAAGTTCATCCATGTTGTAACATATATCTATATTTACATATTCTTCCTTTCCCTTTCTTTTTAAGGCTGGATAAAATTCCATTATATGGACATACCACATTTTGCTTATCCATCTGTCAATGGATGCTTGGATTGCTTTTACATTTTTGCTGTTCTGTATAATGCTGCTGTGAACATGGGTATACAAGTATTTCTTCAAGATCTTGCTTTCTGTTCTTTGGATATATACCTAAAAGAGGAATTGCTATATCATATAGTAGTTTTAATTGTGTGTGTGTGTGGGGGTGTTTATGTAGTTATTTATTTGCAATGCTGGTTTAAACCCAGGGCCATGTGCATACTAGGTAAGTGCTCTTACAGCTGAGCTGCATACCAGCCTCTCTATTCTTAATTTTTTTAAGGAACTATCATACTGTTTTCCACAAGTCTACCATTTTACATTTCCTCAACAGTGTGCAAGGGTTCTAGCATCTCCACATTCTTGCCAACAACTATGTGTTTTTTTGTTTTACAGTAGCTATTCTAATCTTTGTAAGGTGGTATTTCATTATAGTTTTGATTCACATTTCCCTAATAATTAGTGATGTTGAACATCTTTTTATGTGCTTATTGGCCATTTTTATCTCTTCTTTGGAATTGGCAAGTCCTTTGCCAATTTTCTTTTCTTTTTTTTTTTTTTTTTTTTTGAGGTACTGGGGATTGAACTCGGGCATTCTACCTCCAAACTATACCCCCAGCCCTATTTTTTATTCTTTATTTTTAAACAGGGTCTCACTAATTTCGGAGTGCCTCACTAAGTAGCTGAGGCTGGCCGCAAACCCGGATCCTCTGGTCTTAGCCTCCCAAATGCTGGGATTACAAGCGTGCGCCACCACGCCCGGCTCTTTGCCCATTTTTTAACCACATTGTTTGTTTTGTTGTTGTTGAGTTTTAGGAATTCTGTATATATTCTTAATATTAACCTCTTCACAGTTGTATGATTTGCAAACATTCTCTCCCATTTAATGGGTTACCTTTTTACTGTTGGTACTTTCTTTTGATGTGCCAAATTTTTCATGTAGTCAAATTTGTCTCTTTTGTGGTTGTTGTTGCCTGTTGTTTATTGGTGTCATGTCTAAGAAATTATTGCCAAATCCAACAGATAGGAGTCCCGCTTCATTCTTGTGCATGTAGATATCCAGTCTCCCCTGACACCACTTGTCGAAAAGCTGTGCTTTTCCTATTGATTGGTCTTGGCACCCTTGTCAAAAATCATTTCACTGTATCAGTATGGTTTATTTCTGGGCTTGCTATTCTATTCCATTGGTCTGTCTTTAGGTCAGTAGTTTACTGTAGTTTTGTTAAAATTTAAAATCAGAAAGTATGACTCCTCCAGTTTTTTCTTCTTTTCAAAATGGTTTTTGCTACTCAGAGACCCTTGAAATTCCATATAAAATGTGTGTGTGTGTGTGTGTGTGTGTGTGTGTGTGTGTGTGTGTGTGTTTTGCTAGGAATTAAACCCAAGGGTATTCTACCTCCAAGCTGCACCTCCAGCCCTATTTTATTTTTTATTGGAAACAAGGTCTCGCAAAGTTGTTGAGAGCTTCACCAAGTTGCTGAGGCTGGCTTCAAATCTGTGATCCTCCTATCTCAGCCTCCGAAGTACTGGGATTATAGGCATGTGCCACCAAGCCTGGCTGAAATTCCTTATAAATTTAATGATGAATTTTTTCATTTCTGCAAAAAGTGTCATTGTAATGTTGGTAGGTAAAGTGTTGAATTTGTAGAACACTTTGTATAGTATTGACACTGTAACAGTATTGATTCTTCAATCATCATGCATAACATACTTTTTTCCCCTTTGGTATTGGGGATTGAACCGAGGGATATTCTACCTCTAAGCTACTCCCTAGCTATTTTTTATTTTTTGTTTTGAAACAGGGTCTCACTAGGTTGCTGAGAGTCTCACTATGTTCCCGAGGCTGTCCTTGAACATGTGAACCTCCTGTCTTAGCCACCCACGTACTGGGATTACAGGCAGGCATCACCACACTCGGCCAGTTTTCTTTATTTATAATATCTTTCTCACAGCCAGCTGCATGACACACTTAATAAATTTTTGAAAATGGAATGATTTTGTTTATATTTATTAATTGAGCATTCACCATGTTTTCAACACCAATTTGAGCTTTCGAACAAAGATTAATGCAATACGGTTTGTGTTCTTCAGGGCTAAATGTAGTGGAAAGACAGATTTATAAGAAAATAAGTACTCTGTGTGTATGTGTGTGTGTGTGTTTTGTGTTGATCTGAACAAGCTTATATAGATATTTAGAAAAAGGAGAGTTGACTTTTTCTGGAAAGATTGGGGAGAGGAGGTTTTGTTTCATTGTTATCATTAAAGCTCTCAGCTCTTTAAACTGATTTTCTGAGGAGAACAGTTATCTGGGTGAAAAGAGATTTTCTAAACTATAGCTGAGCACCCAGCTAGGTTCTCTGAGGACTCCACAGTGCATGCCCTGGAAAAACTTGGATACTAAATGGGGAGACAAGACATAAATATTATGAAAAGTGAAATAACAATTCAAGACAAGAATAGGAAGATATCACAAGATAGTTTTTGAGTAGTTTCCCAGTGAATTATTCACATAATAGTTTGAGTAATTGAAGTAAAGGACAAGCTCACTATGGTCTAGCATGATGAGAAAGTCTTCCTCACTTACACTCTACCCATTCTCCATCCTCTTCCACACTTCTGGTGATTCTTTTCTCCTATCTAGCAGCCCTTTGTAAGTTTACTTTCTTGCCTGTCTCTAAACATTGGTTCATCATTCCAGTCTTTCTTCCCTCATTTCCACATCCTGCCAGTCTCAGCACACCCGTTCCAGAGCTGACAGACCAACTTTCTACATTTTTATACTCGGGCTGCTGAGTCCTATAGGAAAGTTTTACCTAATGTGACACATGGGGGCCATCTTCTCCACTGCATGTGGAGTTGTTCTTCAAAAAGCAAATATCTGCTTAAAATCTTCTCGGGCTCCTTCTGTCTTAAAGATTAAGAGAAACTTTTTTTTTTTTTTTTGCCTCTATGGATTTATGATTTGCAGCCTCATCTGGGAAATCCATACCCCCTTGTTAGTTCCTCTTTCTTCCTCTATACAACAGTCTACCAAACCTTTGTAACTTTCCTTAGCCTCACTCCTCCATCCCCTTCCCACCCCCCCAACCCGGCTCAGCTGATAATAAGTTTATACTTAGTGGGTATGGATATTTGGGGTGCCTTGGCAATGCAGAGAAGGAGTGGTAAGATTATGGAAAGCTGAAAGCTTTCCATTTACAAGACATGAGGGGAAAGCACCATGCTAAGTGTCAGGCAGGCTCTATATAATAAATTGGGCAGTGTGTTCTCACTGTGGCAATATGCCAATAACATAGATTTCTCTTGAATGAGGAAAACTATCTCTCATTGTCTCCCAATGGATGAATCCCTAGAATTGGATCTGAGACATTGGCCTCACCCTTGGGAACTTTCTGTCTTTGACAACATCCCTCTTTCCGTTGTCAAGCCATACATTTGCATGACACTGATTCACCCCCCCCCGCCCCCACCTGCTAGAGCCTATCATTACACAGTCCAGAAGATTGTATTCAAACTACTCTGCCCTTCTTTCTCTTCCATAGACATAGCCAGCTTATTATCATTAGAGTTTGGGCACTTGCTCTGTCTACTGCTTGGAATGCCTTTACCCAGATCTTTAAGGGCAAGGTCCTTCCTGTCATTTAGAATTCAACTCAGGTGTGACCTCATTAGGCCTTCCCTGACCTCCTAATTTAGATTCATGTGTGCACATACATGTGCACACACACTATTTTATCACTTGCTTTTTTTTTTTCCCCCAGTATTTAACGCTAACTGAAATAATCTTGTTCTTTTATTTTTCCATTTGCTCATTTTTTTCTTTCCCTTATTAAATTCAAAGCTTAAAGAACATAAAGATCTGTTTTATCCACCACTATATTCCCCGCACCTATAGCAGGTATATATAGTAGGTACTCAGTAAACATTAATTGACTGGAGTGATGGATGAAGAGATGTTGACCTTTCTGACCACTTAGCAGTAATTGGAAACTCAGGCAGGATCTTCCTCAAGCCTCTAAACCCCTATATCTGTATATTTTCTATAGCCTGTACCTATGCTTCCTGATTTCCTACCAGTCTCAGAAAATTAAGTGGCTCTCTTACTGTCCAAAGCTAGTTGCCCACACCTTTTCCTTTTGCTGCATGTGACCTTACTTTAACATTAACTCTGGATCTTTAGTCTCTTTTTGGAGCAGTCGCCCTTCAAAATGTGAATATGCTGAGATGGATCTCGGTGTGTGTTTGGCGGGGGGATGGGTCCTTCATCAAAACTTTATCACCTCAGAGTTGTCCGCCTGTTTCTTTCCTTCCCTTCACAGCTAGGTTTTTTGGACACTGTTTCTGTGCCATTACTCATTAAACATTTTGGTCATATATAGACCTAATTAGAAAAAGATTTTTAATATACCCTCTAATATATTTATTTACATATAAATTATGTAAACATACAGCCAACTGATATGTGAAATGTCATGAGTTATATATAAAAATAAATAATAGGGGATAATATAGAGATAAATATTTTAAGGTAGACAAAATTAACCTATCATGAACTTATTTTTATTCTCAGTTAATAGCGACTTTTCTATATGTTCTGCACACTTTTTTAGGGGGGATGCTAGGGATTGACCCTGGGACAGTCTACCTCTGAACTACACCCTGAGGCCTATTATTTTATTTTACTTTTTTTCTTTTTTGTGGCACTGAGGATTGAATCCAGGGGCTTCTACCTCTGAGCTACACCCCCAGCCTGATTTTATTTCTTATTTGGAAACAGGGTCTCACTATGTTGCAGAGGACCTCACTAAATTGCTGAGGCTCACTTTAAACCTGCGATCCTTCTGTCTCAGCCTCCCAAGTACTGGGATTACAAGTGTGCCTCACCACATGCACGATTGATACTTAAATTTAAGTCTTACTAGTTGTGATGGCTCTGTTGTTTTCTAATTTCTCAAAGCATATTATATATGTAAGTCCAGACTTAACAGTATCATACTAGATATAACTTCATATTTTAGATAATTTCCAATTTTTAAAACTAATTTCTTACTATATCTGGTTGGATTGTCCTTGTTCTCCCTCATGATATGGCAAACAAAGGGCTCTGCCATATTCTTGTCAGAAAGAAAAGAAAAAGTGCTACTATTTTAAGTAGTATCTTCAGTTTGAGTTTATTTACAGGAATTATGTGAAATTATCTATTTCACAAGAATTAATTTAGTTAAAACTGGATAAAATGGGGTGGAGGGTGTATCTCAGTGGTACCATGTTTAGAGTATTTGAGGCCCCGGGTTCAATCCCCAGCACCATCCAAGACTGGATGAAACGATATATAAATCCACTTAACTAACCATGTAGCAAATGTCATTTCTCCAAAGAAGAGATACAAAAATCCAATTGGTAAATATTGATTAGTATTCAACATCAGTAATCATCAGAGAAATGTAAATCAAACCACAATAAGACATCATCTCTCAGCCTGGCGTGATGGCTCATGCCTATAATCCCGGTACTTTGGAGGCTTAGACAGGAGGATAGCAAGTTCAAGGCCAGTCTCGGCAACTTAATGAGGTCCCCAACAGCTTAGTGAGACCCCATTTCAAAATAAAAAATAGGGTTGGGAGTGTAGCTTAGAAGTAGAATACCCCTCAGTCTAATCCCCAGTACCAAATAAATAAATAATAAGTAAATAAGTATCACCTCACATCTGTTATAATGTCTGTAATTTTAAAAATTACAAGTTCTAGTAGGGTGTGATGGTACACGCTTGTAATCCCAGTACTTGGGAGGCTGAGACAGGAGGTTTGGAGGTTAGCAGCCAGCCTCAGCTACTTAGTGAGGCCCTCCTCAACTTAGTGAGACCCTGTTTCAAAATAAAAAATAAACACTGGGGCTGGGGGTATAGCTCAGAGGTAGTTTGCCCCTCAGTCCAATCCCCAGTACCCCCCACCCCAACACACACACATACAAGTTCCGTTATGGATGTGGAGAAAAGAGAAACTTTGTACACTATTAGTAGTGATGTGAGTTACCATATCCACTATGGAAAACAGTATAGAGGTTCTTCAGAAAATTAAAAGATTTGCTATTTGATCCAGCAGTCCCACTTCTGGATATATATTCAAAGGAAATAAAATCTGTACTCATGTTGATTTTATCACTATTCATGATAGTTAAAATACAGAAATAAATGTTTATCAGCAGATGAATTAATAAAGAAAATGTGGTATACATATGCACAGCCTTTAAAAAGAAGGAAATCCTATCATTTGCAATAACATTATAATAAGTTAAGCCAGATACAAAAGGACAAATACCTCATAATCACATTTATGAGAAACCTACAATGGTGAAACTCCTAGAACCAGATAGTACAGTAATGGCTATCAAGGGTGGGGTTGGAGTAGGGGAAAGACCATTAAAAGGATACAGATGCATAAGTTCTGAGCTTTGCTGTACAGCCTAGAGCCTGTAGTTAGCAGTACTGTATTTTATACTTAAAATTTGCTAAAAGGGTAGATCTTTTGTGAAGTGCTCTATCACAGAAATAATTTTTTAAAACTTTTTCAAAAAGAGAGGAGGGAAATCTTTTGGAGATTTTAAAATTTGTTTCAATAGACTTTCCAGCTTTGAAAAAAGATATGTAAGCCCCAAATATAAAGATAAATTTGACCCGACAGATTTGTTAGCAGCTATAGATCTACATGTGTCATTAGTATGCTCATCTGTGTCATTTGGTGTTAAATTGTGCTTAGTTCAGCGATTGATAGAGGACTAATACATTGCCTTTCCTCTCCCACAAGGCTCTAAGGAGATCTAAATAGGCCTTCCTTTTGCATCTACATATCAGGAGGGGGCTGGGAGCATGAGCTGGAGGATGTCATGTCCCAGTGATTAATGATTTCTATGAAGCTGAAAAGGAGAGAGTAATATACACAGTATTTCTACCCCCTGGAGTAGGAATGCAAACACCATTGTGCAAATCTGTGCATAGTCACTGACTTCCTGGTAGCTGGAGAATTTCATACACTCTTGTACCACAAATAAAACTGTCAGAGAAGTGACAGAGCTCAAAAAGCTGGCCTTCCTTACTGAAAAAGAATAGCTCAAACACAGTGAGCCAGAAAATTAATTTTGTAGTTGTTTGGGAACCCAGTTGTTTAGTAAGAAATGAGAATATGGGAACTTTTCTTTAAAGCCTCCAAATCTTTGTTGACTCCAACCCTACATTTAGTTTCTTAAATTTACAGAATTCCTGGAAACTGCTTACTTTAAATAATTTAAAGGGGAAGCATTCCTTTGTAATGAAATGACCCATCTTAAACTTTTCAGTCTGGTCTCTGTGGTAGATTTAGAGAATCATACTGTTGATGGACTCCAGAACCTTATGTTTAGGAAAAAATCCTAACATTTCAGAATGGCTTGTGTAGTTTTAGAAAGTAATTCTTAGGTAGAGTTCTCTTTTTTCCCCCTCCCCAGTGAATCTTTGGTATTTTAATAACAAGTTCCAAATGCTTAAATCAGAAGCAAACTATTTGAAACCATAAAGAAGGAACTCTAGAGGTTTGCAAATATTTTTAAAAGAAAGTTTGCAGGGAAAGTGTATTTCAACTACCTTTGCTTATTTACAAATAACCAGAATTATAGACTTTTTGTAGTAATAGTAGCGGTAGTAGTAGTAGCAGCAGCAGCAGCAGCAGGTCTTGAGAACAACCAAGGAATTTGTATTTTAATAGGAATGATTTTTTCAGAAGACTTGTTAAATTATGTTTTGCTCATGATTCATATTTTTTGATGCCCTATACATTAGCACTCATTATTTTGTACTATTTAAATATTAAACATTTTTTTTACCAATTTTTATTTTTCCATCATATAAAAAGAAGTATTTATTCTTAGAGAAGTAGAGCCACCTGTCAGGTATCAGGATAAAGGAGAGAAAACCTTTGGTGTTTTATTTTTCTGTTTTTCCATTTGATTTATTTTGCTTTTTTAGGGTATCACTATAATTTAAATTAAAACGTAGACTACTATGGTCTAAATTAAGGCAGCATCAGATGGATTCAGCCCTGAATTTAGTTTCCAAGTGGTTAGACTTTTAAATTGCATTTGCAAGAGTTTATTTTTAGTCAGGATGTGGTTATTTTTAGAACTGCTTCTCTGTCACCAGGAAATGTAATGCCTGTCTTTCCATTGTTGTTTATCAGGAAGTTCTGAAGCACAGGCATTGAAGAACCAGTTAGTGTAGAACACTATCTCTCATTTTATTTAAAAATAGAAAGTAATGCATGGAGGAAAATATGCTCATTGAGAAAATGTCTAATTTTGAAGTTGTTAGTGTCATTTTAATCTCTTGTACACTGAGCTAACACAAGATTTTTAGGGAATGCCAAAAATACAAGGCTTGGGTTCCCCCTAGTGGTATGTATGCCAGGCTCATATATTTCTTAAAACATAGCCGGAAGGCTTAGGGGATAGAGATGACAAATAGCTATGCTGTCCTCATTTAAAGAGACCTGATAATGAAAGAAGGAGAGAAAGCACCATTTCCCTTTTTCCTACACATGTCTTACAAAAACTGGGATGATTTAAAAACTGTATTTATACTAGAAAAAAATGTATTTATACTAGAAAAAACAAAACTTAATCCTACAATATTTGGTTTTTAGTGTTGTTGCCTCTGTGATAAGCTACTCATATGCATTGCTTCTCAAATGCTTTAGGTTTTAATCTAAGAAATAATAAAACACCAGTGGATCCATAAAAGAATTTAAGCCCCCTGAAGAAAATGCAAAACTAGCATTATAATAAAATTAAAGAGGCATTAAAGCTCACTAATTCCTATTTTAGCATTTCAGTAAGTGGCATGACATCATGTGATTGTGTCTGTACATTTTACATCTGTTCTTTCTCATTTATCATACTGTGTATTTGAGATAGTTCTTTATTTTGTCTTAGTAAATGCCAAGTAATATTAATGGTTCATTTTGAAAAAGAAAAATCTTAATTGACTCCTAAAAGTCACCTCTGAACTTCTTATTGTAGTTTCATTTTAAAGGACTATTCATTCAGATTAAAATATTGTATTTTTAAATTGCTTTTCAGCAATGCAGTCAACCTTTTAAGCAATGTTCCGGTCTCTTGTTTGGATGTTCTCATTTGTCCATTAACCCATGAAGAAACAGCCCAAGAGGCAACGACTCTAGATGAACTGCCCAGTGATAAAACAGCTGAGAAAGAAACAGTTTTGAAAAGCAATACCATGGTATACAATGGTATGAATATGGAGGCCATTCACGTTTTACTCAATTTTATGGAGAAGAGAATAGACAAGGTAAGGCTGAAAAAATGGAAGCCTTGGGAAGATGCTTCTAAAGAATGTAAATGTGCCATACATAGAAACACAGACCATTGAGCATGGTGTTTAAATCTAAGCTTTTTTAATGAAACCTAGTAAGTATATTTGTGTTCATATAATGCTGAAAATTTGTTGGCACAACACCAAATTTGTGACTAGTGCCTAAAAATAAAGGACATTTAAATTCCTGTATTATGTAGGTATTTTGTAAGTCCTAGAAGTAAAAATTATCCCCTAAAATATTTGATAACATTTTCTATAACACCTTTAAAAATATCTTCAAAAAAATTTTTTTCCTCATCTTTTCTACTTATGATCTTTTACTCATTTTATCAGATAGTTATATTAAAAGGCAGCAGAGTAGCATAGGTGGGTTACCAGAACCTTTGCCTCATTTAAGCCCATTGGCTGAGCCACAGGGAACCCTAGAAAATGAAGGAAAATCAAAGAAGGACAAAAATAATAAATATTATGATAACTGATAAAATAGGAATATTATTAGGAAAGTAATTTTAAGTAGTTTTTAAGCTTCAGTAATTAAGATATATTCCCTCCCCCCCCAGAAAGTATTCATATGCTCAGTTTACATGAAAGAAATTAATACTTTTAGAAACTAAATTAATGTAACATGTATGGTTTTCTTTGTAGGGAAGCAGCTATAGAGAAGGTCTAACTCCAGTTCTCAGCTTATTAACTGAATGTTCCCGAGCCCATCGAAACATCAGAAAATTTCTCAAAGATCAGGTAATTGTTGAATGCTTATTACGTCACAAAGTTATTCTTTTTACATGTGTTTTTAACACAGAACTAATCAAATTCTCACATGATGATTTTCTTTGAGAAAATCAGACAAGTTTGTTTTAATCTTTGAAATCTTCTAGTCCAGAAATAAGTGATCTTATGTATTTTTTGAGTCATTTGTTCATTTATCCAACAAATGTTTATTGAGATCTATTATATGCTGTTTTCTAAGCATTGTTCTCAGCAGTGAACAACAGATGAAGTCTTTACCCTTAGAATTTACTGTATAGTGGGGGGATAAAGAGTAAATAAATAATATGTATTATAATGGCAAGAAATATAAGTGTTCTGAAGAAAGGTAAACCAGGGAAAAAGAAAGGGAACAGGTAAGGGGATAAGAAGGAGCCTTTCTGAGGAGATGACATTTAAGCAGAAAGCCTGATAAGAGAAGTGCCTCTGAGTGTATCTCGAGGAGGACTCCTAGAGAACACGTTCAAAGTCCCTAAAATGAGAGGATACTCTGGTACACTTAAAGGAAAGCAAGGCAGCATTGTGACAAAAATATGCAAGGGAGAGTGGTAGATGAAGTAAAGGGTAACTCAAGTGCTGGTTAACATCAGGTTGTAAGGAATTTTGATTCTCTGTGAGATGAGAAAACATCACAGTGTTTTGAAAGGAAGAGTGATGTGACCTCGTTTATATTTACTCTGGCCACTATTGTGAGATAGCCTGTAGTGGAGTATGAGTGGATGGATGCCAGAAGACCAGTCCAAAAGAGAACTAATGAGGAAGGCTTGGTAGGATGGTAGTGGAGAGAGTTCATGGGTTGGGATATCTTTTTTGTTTTGTTTTGTTTTGCGGTACTGGGGATTGAACTCAGGGGAATTCTACCTCCGAACTATACCCCCAACCCTATTTTTTACTCTTTATTTTGAAACAGGGTCTCACTAAGTTGTGGAGGGCCTCACTAGGTAGCTGAGGCTGGCCGCAAACCTGGATCCTCCAGTCTCCAGCCTCCCAAATGCTGGGATTACAAGCGTGCGCCACCGCGCCCGGCTCGGGTTGGGATATCTTTTGAAAGTAGAACCCGCATAATATGCTGATAGATTGGGATATGAATTGATAAAGAAAGAAAAAGTAATCAAAGATGACTTTTAACCTTTTAGATTATATCTAAAACTTTGACAGTAACATCTTCTCAATTTTAAGCTCCTTTTAGTTTGTGACCTCAATCCAACTTTCTTTCATCCCCGTGAGGACTGTCAGTCTGTTGTTCTTTTCACTCCTTCATTTACCAAGTGTCCTTACTTTTCTTCTTACCCAGGTTAGATCTCACGTAGCTCGTTATTATAATCACTCCTTGTCATACATATTTAACCAGCGTCTCTCACTCCCCCTCCATCATATTTATCTGGCAAAACCCAACAAACTGGTTAAATCTAGCCTTCTACCTACTCTGGGCTTCCACTAAGCACTTGAATAGGATTAAAGAAAATAGCACCAAAAAAAGAAACGAAAGAAAGAAAATAGCATAACCATATGAACTGGTCGACTTTAAGATACCAGCCCTCAGTGGCTTCCCAGCACATTCCAGAATAATTATTTTACAACTCCTATTTCTTCCAACCTCTCCCACTTACTCTCTCCTCACCCTCATTTGTTGACCTTGTTTCCTATTTCTGTAAGCAATTAAGAGAAAACTATCATCTTTCTACCACTGCATCTACTGTCTGCATCTTTACCATCAAATACTTAGTCTCCCCTTCTTTAAAGCGGTTGAATTATCTCTACTTCTGTCTGTGGCCAGCCTTTGTTCTGGTTCCCTTTCCCTCTTATGAACTTTGTCCTTATTTATTCCATCTCTCTCTCCTTACATACTTTTTTTTAATGTACTGGATCATTTCTGTCAGCAGCCACACATCTTCCATTTTAAAAACTTAAGAAACTTTCTTAATTATACCTCTCAGTCCGCCTTACCATTTCTCTGCTCATCTTTATGTTCAAAAGAGTTTTGTATACTCATCATCTCTGTGCTTTTTATTCACCTTTGACTCTCTCCTGAACCCTCTGTAATTGGGCTCTCAAGCTTTCCACCCCACTGCAAAGATGTTTATCAAAGTTACCAACTCAACCAACAGTGCCAAAGTTCATAGTTCTCATATATATATATTTTTTTTAACTCTGATAACATTTGATTTAAGCATTCTCTCCTTCTTGAAAAACTTTCTTCACTAGATTTTTTTGGACACAGTAGAGAACCTTTAGAGCGAATGCTGTTCTTCCCAATCCTAAGTATTTTACTGCAAGGCAATACTGTCTAGTCTCTATCTCCATTTCCCTGGTGATTTTACTCAGGTGTAGTGATTTTGAAAACTATCTATATACTGATCATTCCCAAGTTTATCTCTAGCCCTGACCTGTCCCCTAATCCCCAGACTTATATAATAAACTGCTTCCTCATCTCCTCCCATTGTATGTGTAGCAGTTATCTTAAGTTAAACATGTCCCAAACTAATGTCATGATTTCCCATCACCCTTACGTATTCCTTCCCCTCTTGCCACATTTCAGTACGTTGTACCACCATTTATCTTGTTGCTCATTTATCATCCTATAGTTTCCTCTAATAAGTGAATCAGATTCATTTTCTCTGTCTATATTTATGGCCAAGATTTAATAAATACCCTACTATGTGTTTACCTACTATATATAAAGCGCACTCATAGAGACCCTACTTTCTAATCTCTTTATCAGCACTATCTGTAAGGAATTTATATTCTTTTGAAAGAAAGGAGATACTGTAAAAGCAGGAATAATCATTTCAACAAGATAAACTAATCAATTAAGTTTATTTCTAAGTTTGATTATTTTAAGGCCTATCTTGACTAGGAGAATTTGGTAAAGAATAATAAATGAAAATACTTTGTTTTCTATATTTGGTTTTCATTAAAATAACCTTCGGATCTATGTTCAAGCAAACTGTTTAGATGTTTTATCAGTAAGACCGCCCAAAACCCTATTTTTTAAATACCTTCTTTATGTGAAGGCCTTGGGCCACATACTGTGTAGCTACAAAAAATTGTGAGACCCATTCTCTTTCCTAAAGAAACACTACAGTATAGGTAGGGAGGTAAAATGTAACAGGTGAAAGGATAACTAAAGATATAAAGTATATTTGTTTTTATTACTATAACAAAATACTTAAGGAAGACTGCTTTATAAAGAAAATTGGTTTATGTCATTGGCTCATAGTTCTAGAGGTCCAAGGTTGAGGGGCCACATCTGGGGATGGCCTTCTTGCTGACAGAGTCCAAAGGAAGTGTAGAGTATCACATGACAAGAGAGAGAGCACCTGTGTGCTTGTCCCTCTGGTTTCTCTTTCACTTTATATAAAGCTACTACTATTCAATCATAGGGGTGCCACCCTCATAATCTTATCTAATCTTAGTCATTTCCCAAAGGTGCCAACTCTAATCGCCATAGTGGGATTAGTTTCTTCCCTTTTAATGCTTCACAGTGGGGATTAAGTTTTAACATATGAAACCTTTGGGTGATATACCTAAAACACATCTTGACCAAGTGTCCTACCCTTGACTTCCAAGGTTCATACACTTATTACAATGCAAAATACAAATAGTCCCAAAGTCTTAATTGATTCCAGCATTAATTCAAAAGTATAAATTCTCATCTGAGACTCAAAATAAACTTCTCCAGGTATGAGCCTGTATCAAAATAACTTACCTATTTCCACTGTACAGTAGCAGGAAGCCACAGGGTATACAGTCCCATTCCAAAGGAAAGTATAGACAAGTAGAAAAGGGACTTGCCCCAAAGCAAGACCAGAAACCAGCAGAGCAGAAATTGAGTCAGAGAGCATGTCTTGTATACACTACTGCAAGGCCCCCAAGTCCTGAGTGTTCTTACCCCTACAGTTTTGCTGGTCTCAGCCCACATGACTGCATGCTAACCTTGGAAGCTTTCTTGGATGGGTGTAACACATCACTAGTCACTATCTTTCTGGGATCCTCACATGGACTCCAATCTGACACATCTGACAAGTATTCCCTACAGGGACTCTGACCCTATAGCACATTTCTGCTTGACTTTCTAGGCCTTCTTTTGAAATCTTGGTTGAAGCCAAAATGATCCCAGAATTATTGCATTCTGCACAACTGTAGAACCAGCACCATGTACATACCCAAAGGGTCTACCACAGGCATTAGCTATGTCTGGGCCTGTGATGGAAGGTGTGTCCTAGAAGCTTTGTGAGATGTCCTAAAGGCATATTTCCGGTTGTCCTGATGATTAACATTCTTGCTAATTTTTCTTTCTTTCTTTTTTTTTTTTTTTTTTGTGATACTGAGGATTGAACTTAGGAGCATTCTACCTCCAGCCCTATTTCATTTTTGTTTTGAAACAGAGTCTCACTAAGTTGCTGAGAATCTATGTTATTGAAGCTGTCCTCAAACCTGTGAGCCTCTTGTCTCAGCATCTCAACTACTAGGATTAGAGGCATGTGCCAGCATACCCAGTCCTGCTGATCTTTTTAGCAAGCAGAACTTCTGCTGAGCCCTCCTTGGCTATACCCTTAAATTCTTTTTTTTTCTTTGATTCTTCCTTGACCAGATTGCAAATTTTTCAAATATTTCCACTCTTTCCTTATTTTCCCAGCTTTCACTGTAAATCTGAGTAAAAGCAGCCAATAATACCCATACTGTAGCTTGATCAAGCTTTGTTGTTTTGATTTTTTTTTTTTTTTTTTCTAAATAAACTAGTCCATCAATCGATCTTAATTTCAGCCTTTTACAAAGTTTGGGACATGGATGCAGCACAATCAAGTCTTTACAATTGTGTAACCACGATGGTCCTTTTTCCAGCTTCCAGTCATATTCTCAATCTTGAGACTAGTTCCCTAAACTCTTCCACTTCTAAGCCCTCACCAGAATCTCTCATAACTCTCTACTGATAGCCTTCAGGGTGTTTTGTTTTGTTTTTTGTTTTAAACTTCCTTCAAACTCTTCTGATCTCTACTCATTACCCAATTCCAAAGCTACATCCACATGCTCAGTTATAGTTAGGGCAATGACCCCACTTCTGATACCAATTTATATATTAATCTGCTTTTCATTACCATAATGAAGTACCTGAGGCAGGCTAACTTTATGAAGAAAACAGGCTTATTTAGACTTGGAGATTCAAGGGTAAGGCACTGGCACTGGCTCAGCTCTTGAGAGGACCATGTGGCATCATGGCAGAAGCAAATTCAAGAAGAAGAGATCACATCACTAAACAGAAAGTCAGAGAGTAAGTCAGGGTTTGAGCTTGCTCTTATAACAACTTTCTCTCGAAAGAGCTCAAGGGTACTGCAAGATCTACCTTAATCCCTTCTAAGGGTAGCACCCCAGTGACCTAAGGACCCGACATCCCACCTCTTAGAGGCCTCAGACCTCTCAGCACCACCACAGGAGGGACCAAGAGCCCAACACTTGAATTTTTTAGAGACACTTTAAACCATACTCAAACCATAGCCCAAGGTATAGTACAGAAATCAGTTCCTTTTGAAGAGAATGCACTGTAGACTATGATGATCAAGAAAGGCAGAACTTAAAGTACCAAATGATTGGCTCTGAGTACTCAGTGGTATAGTGCCCAAAGCTGGATCCCCAACACCAGAAAAAAAGTAAAAGGTAAGGGATGATTAGCTTTCATAATAGTGTAAGCGAAACCATTTTAGTTAAGCCAGGCGTGGTGACACCTGCCTGTAATCCTAGTATTTGGGAGGCTGAGACAAGAGGATCATAGATTCAAGGACAGCTTCAGCAAGTAGTGAGACTCTCATCAACCTAGTGAGGCCCTGTTTCAGAATAAAAATAAAATAGGGCTTGAGGTATAGTTTGGAGGTAGAATGCTTCAGTCTCCAGTACCCCCCTAAAAACAAAAACAAACAAACAAAAAACATGATTAATTAGTTATTATGTCCAGTAGTGAATACCTGATTAAATTCAACTCATTTATACCATAAGGAAAATGGTTTTGAGAATTCTATATTTGGGGAGTTAGAAAATAAAACAGATGGTAGAAATTACTGACTCTGATGTAAATCTGGAGAGACTCATTGAAGAGATGCATATTCAGCAGATTTGAAAGAGAAACTGAACAAAATTTGTCAAAGAAACATTTGTCAGAGGATAGTATTTGGGGAGAAAAACATATGTAGTTTGGGAGTGATAAATAATAGCAATAACAACAAAATTACATTTTTAACTTGTTTTAAGGACCCAAAAATAGCTAACAATTTTTACATTGTAATCTTTGTTAATAGTTTCTACAATGTGAGTACTATAGATATGTGCTACATTTATTACATGTTTTATTCTTCTAGAAATGAGAAATAAACTGAGTATGGTTGGCATAATCAATCCAATGAGAATTTACTAAGCATTTACTTTGTACCTAGCATTGTGCGTAACCTTGCCAAAGATAACGAAATACTGATTCTGTAAATACTTGAGTAGATTTTTCAATTTTCTGAGATTTAGTTTTCTCTTTTTTTTTAATCTCTATTTTTTTTGGGGGGGGTAACTAGGGATTGAGCCCAGGGGCATTCTGCCTCCAAGCTATACCCCTCAGCTCTAATTTATTTTTTATTTTGAAATGGTCTTGCTAAGTTGGTGAGGCTAGCCTGTGATCCTCCTATCTCAGCCTCCCGAGTACTGGGATCCCAGGCATGTGCCACCATGCCCAGGTTCCTGTCCTTATTTTAATCTATTAAAATAGCCCTTTGTAAAATTATATAACACATTTCTATGCAAGGATTTAAAAAAACAAAATTTCGAAGTCAGGGAAAAAATTAACATGGAGACATAATTCAGAGTCATGAGGATATAGAGACTGTATAAAAACAAAAAATGATGAGATCACCAATAGTGAGTCAACAAAATGAAGAAAGGTTGCCCAAGAACTCAACCCTTGAATGTTTCAGCATTTAGAAGACAAGAAGTAAAAAGAATTGGCCAAAGAGGCTGAGACACAGCAGCTAGTCATTTAGAAGGGGAACCAGGGAGAGAGGTATCAGGGCAGATGGATAGGTGAGGTAGCAAGCAGAACAGAAGACCAAGGCAGTCTACAAAATAGAGTAAGGGTGATGTTACTACCTCTGCAATAATGTATGTATACCTCATTACAACAACTAGGACCTACAAAGTGCTCAATAATTACAGACTGAGTATTTCTTATTGAAAATGTTTGGGACTCGAAGTGTTTAGGATTTACATTTCTTTGGATTTTGGAGTATTTCCACGTGTACATAATGCCCTATCTGGGCAATGGGACCCAAGTCTAAGCATTAAATTCATTTATAGTGGGGTAGATTTTTGTGGGGGGGTTCTTTTTTGGTACTGAATATTAAGCCCAGGGACATTCTACCTCCAAGCTATACCCCCAGCCCTTTATTATTTTTATTTTGAAACAGAGTCAGGCTAAGTTACTGAGGATCTGAGTGTCTTGCTGAGTCTGGCCTCAAACCTGCAATGCTCCTATCTCATCCTTCCAAGTACTGGGATTGTAGGCATGTGCCACTATGACTGGCTCTTTTTTTTCATACATTATAACGTGAAGGTATCCCCCATCTGTGGTACTGGGGATTGAACCCACGAGCCCTCTACCACTGAGCTATATCCTGGGTCCTTGGTTTTTTATTGTTTGCTTGTTTGGATACTGGGGATTAAACCCAGGGGCATCTCCCTTTACGTGTAGAATTTTCCATTTATGGCATCGTGTCAGTGCTAAAAAAAAGTTTTGGATTTTGGAACATTTCAGGTTTTCCAGTAGGGATGCTCAACTTTTGATAGCCATTTTGTATTATAAATTAAACATCTAGAAAGCTTACGTACACATTTTTTTTTAGTAAATAATTGAAAACTGCAGGACTTGAAGGAAGAAATCAGTGTGACTATGGATATTAAGGAAGGAAAGGAAAACAAACTTGATGCAGACTTTAAAATACATTCGACAGGGAGTAGAAGAGGCATTCCAGGTGTTAAGCTTAATAGATCAGAAATGCCTTTAGGATAGCCTGGTGATACAGGAAAGAAAAGTTTACATTCAAATGCAGCCTCATTATAGGCACCAAATTATTTGAGATTTATTGTTGTTGTCTATTTTTATTTTATTTGGAAGCTAACATGTTTATTTTTATTTTATTTTTTTCTCTTAGAGATCTAAGCCCACTAAACATTACAAGACTGACCAGTTGCCTGGTACCATCCCACGTGCTCTGGCACCCTCAGTTGATGATGTTTTTTTCATTTGTATATCAGGTTTTACCACCATTGAGGGATGTGACAAATAGACCTGAAGTTGGCTCAACTGTGAGAAATAAGCTGGTGCGCCTCATGACACATGTTGACCTTGGAGTCAAGCAAATTGCTGCTGAGTTCCTTTTTGTCCTTTGCAAAGAGAGAGGTAGGTTAAACTCTTAATGCCCTCTGCTTTGTATGTTTTGGAGGAAAGTCAAGAAATTTTCCTGTTGGTAGTAGCCATCTTTTTCCACTCTTTCCAGAGCTTATTATCTACTATTATTAGAGGGACTAAGGAGATAATAAAAATTAACAATTTAAAAGAATTTTTATATGCTTCTGAATTCATTAAGACACATAGAGACAGATACCTTATCAAACAAATACACACATTTAAACATATCTTTACAGCCGGGCGTGGTGGCGCATACTTGTAATCCCAGCATTTGGGAGGCTGAGACTGGAGGATCCGGGTTCGGGCCAGCCTCAGCTACCTAGTGAGACACTCCGCAACTTAGTGAGACTCGGTTTCAAAATAAAGAATAAAAAATAGGGCTAGGGGTATAGCTCGGAGGTAGAATGCCCCTGAGTTCAACTCCCAGTGCTACAAAAAAAAATAAAAAATAAAAAAAATAAACATATCTTTACCCCAAACTTAATCTTGATGGGACAGGACCTCCAGCCATTTTGGAAACCCTACCTAATAATTCAGATGCTACTATTTTGATAACCAGGCCCAGACTTGGGTCAGTTCCTCTGTTGAATTCCTTTTGGAATTAAAGTTTGTTTTCTTCACTAAGTTCTTCAATCAATAGTTATTAAATGTGAACTATATAATAAACTCAGTAGAAATACAAAAAAGTGTAAGATACTCCCATTCCCCTTGAGATGATAACATAGTGGTAGAGAGAAATTTAAAAATAACTATACTATGATATAATAAGTACTACTCTATCATTATAATAGAATGATTGTCTCCTGAGATGAATCTTAACAATTTAAAATATTTCCTAAAATTGTATGGATTATTTGCTCTACAAAAGGCAAGTTCTACAAAGAAGGAACTTTAAATTATTCAGATATTCTCACCTATTTCTTTCTTCTAGTTTATCAATAGATTTTTTTCAGTTCTCTTTCTTTTAAGTACCCTAGTTTTGTGAAATAGATAATTTGGAGATGGAAAATCTTAAAATCTCAAAATCTTAAGTCAGTTATATTTTTAAGCTTTATTTCTGATTTATTAATCTAACCACTTAAGTTCTTCTTAGAAGGTATACTAGCAACATAATTTGATCATTATTATTATAGTGATAAGCATAGCTTTTATGAAATGAGAGGTATTATGTGTCTGACATTCTATGCATAGCTCATTTAGCAGTCAAAAGTATCCTCTGAGGTTAATATTATTATTTCAGTTTCTTCTGTTCATTTGAACAGTTTACTTCTTTCATAACTGAAAAAATATTGACTTATCATCCTGGAATTAAATTATTTTAATGTCTTATATAGTTGTCTGTAAATATTGGCTGAATTGAATACAGTTTTCTGAGATTTAAAAAAAGAAAAGAGCTGCTTTTAAGCCAGGCATGGTGACACATGCCAATAATCCCAGTACTTGGGAGGCTGAGACAGGAGGATCACAGGTTTGAGGTCAGCCTCAGCAGCTTAGCGAGACTCTGTTCCAAAATAAAAAGGGCTGAGGATGTAGCCTGGAAGTGAAAATGCCCCTAGGTTCAAGCTCCAGAACCACAAAAAAAGAGCTATTTTTCTTTTTTTCGTGGCACTGGAGATTGGACACAGGAGCATTCTACCTCCAAGCTATATCCCCCAACCCTATTTTTTTTTCTTTTTTTTTTTTTTTTGGAAGCAGGGTCTTGCTAGGTTGATGAGCATCTTACTACTTGCAGAGGCTGTGAACCTGTGATCCTCCTGTCTCAGCCTCTCAGCTACTGGGATTACAAGCATGGGTCATCACACTTGGCTAAAAGAGCTGTTTCAACCGGGCGTGGTGGCGCACACTTGTAATCCCAGCATTTGGGAGGCTGAGACCGGAGGATCCAGGTTCGCGGCCAGCCTCAGCTACTTAGTAAGGCACTCCACAACTTAGTGAGACCCTGTTTCAAAATAAAGAATAAAAAATAGGGTTGGGGGTATAGCTCAGAGGTAGAATACCCCTGAGTTCAATCCCCAGTACCGCAAAAAATAAATAAATAAAAGAGCTGTTTCACAATACTAGCAACTCAGAAGGCTGAGGCAAGTCAAGGCCAGCCTTGGCAACTTAGCGAGACCCTGTCTCAAAATAAAAGAATGCAAAAGGGTTAGGGATGTAGTTCAGTGATAGAGCACTCCTGGGTTAAATTCCCAGTACCACAAAAATAAGTAATTAACACACATGATGTACTTTCACAAAAATACCAAAGTCAATCACTAAACTGATCTTGAGAAGGAGGGAGGGCGAGGGAGTGGGGTGGGAATTGGGGAAGGGTTAAATGAGAGATGTGTACATGTATGCCTTTATCAGCTTGTACCTAACAAAGATGTATGATTACAATGCACCAATTAATAAAAAAATTAACATATTGCCAAAGTATATACCAAAATATTATACAATATAATAATATGTGATAATAGGATATTACTAATATTGTTACCTCTTAACAGTAAAGTTACTGGCGATTTTTTTTTTTTTGGCCTTTGTATTACAATTTTTTTTACAATGAGCATGCTCTTGTACACTTTAAAAAATTAAGACAAAAATAAAATTTGTTTCTTCTGTGATTATCTAAATATTATAGCTCCAAATGTATAGCCAAATATATTTTAACTTTCTTAGTCACCTTAACTAATAAGCTAATGAGTGTCTTAGCAAATACAGTGTATGCATTACCAATGGCTTTTATTAATTTTTCTTTCATTTGAAATGGTTGGCTTTGTTCCTCCCTTGTAGCAGTATTTTTAAAGTTTCATAGTTGTAACTTTGAGCCCAAAACAAACCCATATTAGCACAGTGATTTTTTTTATTTGAACTTTTAACTGTTCTATATAAAGTTGTCCGATTTTCCTTTCAATTAGATTATAAGTTTATAAATGTTTTCTTTTGTAATAAAATTTCATTCATTCAAAAAATATTTTTTGAGCTAGACCCGGGGATTACAGAGTCAAAGATCAACAAGATCTATGCCCTTATGTTATTTAAATTTTTCTGCAAAAGTCACAGATTCAACTGCCTATAGCAGCCATGCTAGCCATACATCAGGTGGACTAGGTGTAAGATGAATGAAAACCAACATTTTTCAACAACTCATTATTGGGGTGACAGAATGCTGGGGAGGGAGAAAGGGACTGTAGGGCTCTGGAGAGAGGATACTGCTATTTAACTCCAACTGATGTTCCAAGTTTTTCAAAAGAAGCCAGAACACTGAATTTTTACATAAAATCTCTATTTTTAAATGTTATCAATGGACTCACATTTAAAGCTTAAAAAAAAAAAAAAGTACCTTCAATTTAAAAGTTATCAGATTTTGGAATTGGGGTTTGAGATAGACTATCAAAATGAAATAAATTTAAATAATCTGTCAAAGTGGCTGATCTTTCCTCTTAAGGGTAAGCTAAGTTTGAATGTGAACTTACTCTGATCAGTGCTCAAAGGTCAGACCACAAGCAGAGATAGTAAACAACAACCACATTGGGTTTGGAACAAAGACTACAGGAAATTGAAGAAGGAAACTGAAGTGAGGTGAGATACAAAGTGCAAAATCTTATGGAAGACTATGCCCAGAAGGAGCCATCCATGTGTCTTAAATACCTGTCTATGCCAGGCTAAGCCGTATCTCCAGCGGAGAGTGGCCAGAATGCTCAGTCATGCTCATGCCACCAACTTGTTCTCTCGAACCCTGACGTAACTAAACTTTTATTATTGCTTCACAAATTCTGTACTCTCTATGGGGGGCTAGTTGGGAGGAGCTAAAGAGAGGCCTTACCTAGTTTAATCCAAAGAAAATAATCTGTAAAATAATCCACTGCCTTGGTAGGGTTTCACACACCCTTTCCTTTTAACATATTCCCTAATTCCTAGTATGCATGAGGCATTGTAGGGGCTGATACGAAGATAAATTAGGCTTGAACTCCCTCAGTACACACAAATTTACTTTAATCTCCATTTCAGTCTCAGAGGAATAGGTGTCTCTCTAGCTCAGAGCTAAACAGGCTCCCTTTCCTGTTTATCTTTTCTCTTCCTGTCTTCACAAAAGCCTTGCCCCATCAGTTGTTACTCTCTATTCTTTTGGCTTTTTAAAATTTTTTTAATTCTCCCTTTCTGTTTTCCACAACCTATATACATACTCCCATCATTGTTCTTCACATCTTGTTATCTTGACTTTTTTTTTCAGTGTCCTTTACTCCCTACTTAGTTTTCAACTTGCAAGTCAGCAATTTCCAAGTTCCAGTGGTAGTAAAACTTGCTTTCTGATACCATTCCCTACCCTCCATATGCCACTGAAAATGCTTTCAGTGAGGTCACAAATTACCTAATTTTCCAACTTAAGATATATTTTTTGACTCTATCTTACTACAGCTTTTAATAACAGTTAACACTATTGACTACTCTTAATTGTTTATGTGCTACCATACATCCCTAGGTTGTCCTTTGACCTCCCTGTTTTTTCCTTTTTTCCAGTTTTATTTGCTAATTTCTGTCTTCTTCACATTTAGTTTTTGATGTTCCCTAAAGTCGTCTTCTGGCTCCCAATCTCACTTTACTTTGTTTCCGAAGTACTCAATCTCATCCTCTCTCTTGGCTTCTGCCTCAGCCTGTTTGCTGAGTAGCTTCCCAAACCTGTGTCTTCTGCCCTGCTTTTGTCCTAACCCATCATGACTGTCACCTGCCTGCTGGAGTCTACTCTTGAGTTTCTCACAGGTACCTGCAGCTGATGTCTAAAGTTGAATTCATTATCTCCATCCCCATGTTCCTCAATCATTTATTTATCCTTTGGTCACTTTCCCTATAAAAAACACCATTATTTATTTAATTGCTAAAGCCAGAAACCTAGGAGTTACCATAGATACCTTCTTTACCTGTAGAACTAATAATAACATCACATAGATTTCACCTTCTAAATATCTCTTTTTTTATTCCTTCCATTCTGTTCACATACTACTACCTTGGTATAGACCCTTAAAATTATTTTCTAAAACTATGACAGTAGTCAGATCTGTATCTAGTCAGGTTATCTTCCATTTGTCTTCCACGTTGCTAACAGAGGGACTGATCTAATACACAAATACAATCTCATCCCCTCCTCCCCATGTAAAACTTCAGCTGATTCTCTGTCACCTACATGGTAAAACCCAAATTTCACCTCCATTGCTTACCTCTGTAGTGTATTTTTAAGCTACTCCCACATTATACTTTCTTCTCTTAATCATACTAAATGCCTTATTTTTTGCATGGGATATCCTTCCCCATCTTTCTTAGTATGGAGAGCTTCAGTTATCCTTGAAGAGCAGCTTGAGTATCATCTCTGTGAAGATTTCTCTGACCATCCAAGCAGAGTTAAATCATTCTCTCCATTGTGCCATTTTTATTGATCTCTATTTTTAATACTTTTGAAATTTGCTGTGTTGTAACTCTTTATTTGTTGAGCTTGGATTCTAGACATTGAGTTTCTTTAGATCAGAGATCATGTCTTTGGATCCCCTCTGCTTAATAAAGTACCTTACAGATAGTAAGTACTTCATAAATGTTTAATAAAAGCAAATATCTGTGTTTTCTATAAATTCAGTTTAGTGAATATGCCATCCTATGTATTTCTCCATATAAAGAAATAATTTCATTATAGTATGGTAAGCTCTGTAAGAGAGGAATATGCCAGGTTCTGTGGCAACTTGGCAGAGGGAATTATTAGGTGATATGAAGATCAAAGAATGTCTTTGCAGAAGACAGAAAGATGGGAAATTGCCTTGAAAGAGACTACTAGTTCAAGATGTGAGGAGTCCACAAGTATAGACAACAAGTTTAGAAAAGAAGATAGCGGCCATAAAATGCAGAGCCTCTTAGATCCTGTTTTGGAATTTGAGCTTAGCCTTTATAGGAATAGAACTATAGTTTTGTTTTTTAAAAAAAACTATATTGGGCAATTGTATGGAACAAGGAATAGAAAAATGTGAGGCTGGAATAGAATATACTAGGTGTATAGATTCCCTAACTTGTCGGCTTTCTGCCCCCTTTTCAGAAAAAAATTATTCAGCTCTCACCCCAACACTTCCACCACTCCATTATTTTATTCAACAACCCTCCCCAATTGCACCTGAGGCTACTACCACCCCCTGGATTGTTCTAACACCCCCCCTACACACACACACACACACACTGGGGCAGTATCACTAACTTTGGGAATCTGTGAGCTAAAGGAAGCTACTAGTACAGATTTTTAAAAGTTGTAATATTGTCCAAAAAGAAAAGGGTTTATACAAAGAAGGGAGAATAATCTCTGGGTAGAATCTGATTTTGCCATTCTGTATTCGTGGTAAAAGAGAAAATGCTTTTGTGGTAGAATGTGATAAAACCCACATTTGTATAAGAATTAAGTTCATGACTGCTCATGTAGCTCTCCCTGCATCCTGCTGCTGGGGTTGCTTTCCCTGTTCATAGTGCCCTCTAGCATCCTGTCAAAGTAGTGGAGAAATGCTGCTTGCAGTTTTCTGAGTGCATGCTGAATTATTTCATCTTGGCAGCATTTTCACATAACTACATAGATGATTACTATGATGAATGTATGTGTGTGTGTAGAACTGACACTTTTTTTTTTCCTTAGCAGTTTACCTGCACAATCAAGTTCAGTCAATTTTCCTTTTCTACTTTACCAATATCAAATATATTATATGGAATATTTGAAAATAGACTAAAATTTTCCTTAAACACCACTAGTGCTTCTCACTGCGAAGATTTTATATTCCACCTGTCTCCTTTTTTCTAATTCCTACTTTTAGGTAGTTCATCTCCTTAATAAAAGTTCATTTGACTTTCAAACTGGTGGCTGTAGCCAGGTATGGTGGTACACACTTGTAATCCCAATATTTGGGAGGCTGAGACTAGAGAATCGCAGATTCAGGCTAGCCTCAGCAACTTGGCAAGGTCCTCCGCTACTTAGTGAGACCCCAAATTAAAAAATAAAACAGTTAGGGGTGTAGTTCATAGGTAGAACACTCCTGGGTTCAATCCCCACCCCACCCCACCCCCCAAAAAACAACTGTCAGCTATAGCCTTAACTGTTTTGAAGGCAAAGGCAAAGTATAGCTAAAATCATCTTTGTAATCTACAGTCACAGAGTCGGTACCTATTTCTTCCAGTCAAAGAGCAATAAACACCATCTGTTTAAAGTATTTAGGCCTTCATTTCCTTTATGTTCTTAAACTATTTTAATCTTTAGCCATTTTGTCTCATTATAAATCATTGTGGCTTAAGTATATTTATATTTCAACCATTTATTCATATCACCTCAGTTTAGACTTTAACAGTTTCAGTGAATATTATTTTTCTAGAACCACTAAACATCCTTATTTATTTTAAATAATAATAAGCCTGGGGCTGGGAGCATTGCTCAGTGGTACATACTTAGCCATACACAAGATCCTGGGTTCAATCCTCAGCACGCACACGCACACGCACACGCACACGCACACAAACACACACACACACACAATAAATAAAAATAAGCATTGTCAATAATGCTTGGAATGAGAGTATTAGTTCTGTATGGGATTAGATCTATGATCTTCATGTCTGTCCATTAAGGTCATGTCTGACCTCCAGGAATATTAAGAATACCTATTTATATTGACCATTAATTTCTTTCTCTAATAACTCATTAAGGATTCATTAATTTATCTAAATTACTGCATCTCAAGGATGCACTCATGACAAGAGATAGCATATCATTTATTCAAAAGGCTTTCAAATTGCATGATCCTGCATTAAATTCTAATATGATACTATCAGTATCCACTGAGAATTATTACCAAAGAGACCACAGTTACCAGCAGGTTTTTTTTGTTTGTTTGTTTGTTTGTTTGTTTGTTTGTTTTTGCGGTACTGGGGATTGAACTCAGGGATGTTCTACCTCTGAGCTACACCCCCAGCCCTATTTTTTATTCTTTATTTTTTGAAACCGGGTCTCGCTAAGTTGTGGAGTGCCTCACTAGGTAGCTGAGGCTGGCCGTGAACCCGGATCGTCTGGTCTCAGCCTCCCAAATGCTGGGATTACAAGCGTGCGCCACCACGCCCGGCTACCAGCAGGTTTTAAGATTGAAATGACTAGTTTAAATCTCTTTTAGTCTACTTATATTATTAACTCATGTTTCTTTTTGCACAAATTTAACCAGTCTGTTATACACGTTGAAAGGAGAGCTTCCTTTTATTTTCCCCAAGTACCTATATTCAGCATCAGAGGAGGTACATTTTAGTTCAGCTATTTGAAAGTTTAACAAACTCGATCCTGGATTATTTATCCTGTTCATACCCTTCATGATTTCATACTCTGATTACATATATCCCCCTTTCTTACCCACTTATTCCTCTACCCATTACCCTTTAAGGCCCTCAAAGTCATTTTATCTTTTTTTAGGTAAGAGATTTGAGTTATAATAGTATTCAGATGTAGCTTTTATTGTGGCTTTCTATATGGGTAAGATAGTATATTGTTTTGTTTTCTACAGTTGTCCTTAAGGTGATATTTTATCAGCATTCTGTTGAAGACCTTAAGTAAACTTTACCTATTTTTATCTTTTGATTAAATATACTAGTACTCATAGCGTGGCATACACCTGTAATCTCAGTACTTGGGAGACTGAGATAGGAGAATCACAGGTTCAGGGCCAGTCTCAGTAATTTAGCAAGATCCTGTTTCAAAGGTAAAAATAAAAAGGGCAAGGAATGTACCTCAGAAGTAGAATGTCAGCCGGGCTTGGTGGCGCACGCTTGTAATCCCAGCATTTGGGAGGCTGAGACCGGAGGATCCGGGTTCACCGCCACCCTCAGCTACCTAGTGAGGCACTCCACAACTTAGTGAGACCCTGTTTCAAAATAAAGAATAAAAAATAGGGCTGGGGGTATAGCTCGGAGGTAGAATGCCCCTGAGTTCAAACCCAGTACCACAAAAAGAAAGAAAAAAGAAGTAGAATGTCCCTGGGTTAATTCCCAGTACCCCCCCCAAGTAAATACACACACAAACACACATTCACGTGTTCACTTTCAAATTATACCTGAAGAAAAGGAAGTACTCCTAAATAAAGCACTAGTCATTGCTTAATATCTTCCTTAAAGGTATTTAGAAATCATCCTGGCATGGTGGCACACACCTGTAATCCCAGTACTTGGGAGGCCAAGCAGGAGTATCACAGGTTTGAGGACAACCTTAGCAATGTAGTGAGACTCTTAGCAATCTAGCAAGACCCTGTTTCAAAATAAAAGGGATTAGGACACATACACACGATCCAAAACACTCTGTAGTATAGGGTTCCTTTGCAAAAGTTTTATATGTTGGCTTCTTTTAGAAATATCACTCTACACTATTGGCAGTGGATACACTATTGGCAGAAGACCTGGACCAAACCAAATGCTTCATTGGGTGTTTTTGTTTGTTTGTTTCTTGGGATTTTTTTTTTTTTTTTTTTTTTTTTTTTTTTTTGCCTGAAATAATTATTTTGGCCAGTATTTCCAGGAAAAAAAGAATGAGTATTTGCTTTCAAAAAACTTTGCATGGCCGGGTGTGGTGGCGCACGCTTGTAATCCCAGCATTCGGGAGGCTGAGACCGGAGGATCCGGGTTCGCGGCCAGCCTCAGTTACCTAGTGAGGCCCTCTGCAACTTAGTGAGACTCGGTTTCAAAATAAAGAATAAAAAATAGGGCTGGAGGTGTAGCTCGGAGGTAGAATGCCCCAGAGTTCAATCCCCAGTACCGCAAAAAAAAAAAAAAAACTTTGCATGTATTAACTTGTGAGGTGGATAGTTAATTCATTTCTAGAGATCAGAAAACTGGAGTAGAGCTATAAAATATCCTACCCAAGATCAACCAGTTGCTAAGTGGTAGGGCCATTACTGAAATCTATCCAGTCTCATTCTTGGGACTGTCTTCTCAGTAGGTTTCATGTGATAATATATTGTTGCTAACTTTTGTTTTAAACAGCAATAAGTTAGCCTGTTCTTTTTTTTTTTTTTTTTTTGGCGGTACTGAGGATTGAACTCAGGGGAGGGGCATTCTACTGCTGAGCTACACCCCCAGCCCTATTTTTTTATTCTTTATTTTGAAACAGGGTCTCACTAAATTGTGGAGTGCCTCACGCCTCAACTAGGTAGCTGAGGTTGGCCACGAACCCCGATCCTTCAGTCTCAGCCTCCCAAATGCTGGGATTACAAGCGTGTGCCACCACGCCCGGCAGCCTGTTCTATTTTCTAATGTCTTAACTTTTCTTATTTCTTACTCTTTTTCTCTCTGATTCCTACAAAGGTGATAGAGTTTACATTGCATGCCGTATTGGTAAAATCCAATCCGATCTTTGCCATCTCTAGTTTCTTATCATTTCTCTAAAACTGGATTTTTTAAATGTAAAATTTTAGATTAGAAATTTAAAACATGTCCTGGCGATCAGGCCATTGGTAAGAGGTCTGACATCTGCCGGAAGCATGTTAGTGTGACGGGGCAGAACTGTTACATGCAGGACAAGAGGCTGGGCTCCACCACTCAGTTGCTCTGCAAATACTCAGAGTCAAATTGGCAGGAAAATAGGTTTTATTCAAAGCCAGCTTTGAAGGAAGGTGGACGAACATTTAAAACAAAGTTTTCTCTATCTTCTTTCAAAGCTGGCTTTGAATAAAACCTATTTTCTTGCCAGTTTGATTCCAGGTATTTGTGGCACCTACCTTCTTGCTCCTCTCTGAGGAGTGATCTCTGAGGAGTTGGAGGGCTTGACCACTTCAGTCTGTCTCGCCCAAACTGTTACCAGGCAGAACTGTTAACACACAGGGTAACACCAATAGCGGTTTAAATTTCTGACATTAAAAAAAAGATTTTTTAGTCCTCAGAGAACATGTAGGAGAATTTGTAGGTAGTTCAGTATAACCACTACCACACTTTGGAAACCTCTCAGTTTAAAAGTTTATTGTGGTGTATGCTTGTAATCCCAATACTTGGGAGGTTTGAGGCAGGAGAATTGCAAGTTTGAGGACAGCCTCAGTAACATAGTGAAACTCTCACCAACCTTGCAAGACCCTGTTTCAAAACAAAAAATAGATAGGGCTGGGGGTGTAGCTCAGAAGTAGACTGTTCCTGGTTTCAATCCCCAGACACACACACACACACACACACACACACACACACACACACACTTTACTGCATGGCAGGTGTTTCCACCCTCCCTGTGTGGGTGAATAGTTGATAATGGGGTGAGCACCTGAAGATACCTGTCTAAAACCCTGTTCTGTTTTTGCAGTGGATAGCCTGCTGAAATACACTGGCTATGGGAATGCTGCAGGACTGTTGGCGGCCAGGGGCCTTTTGGCTGGAGGAAGAGGAGATAATTGGTACTCTGAGGACGAGGACACAGACACTGAAGAATACAAAAATGCAAAACCAAAGTATAGTATCAAGTTTCTTTCCATCTAACTATAGCTGTGCCTATGAGTTGGTTATTTGCCTTTCACTTCCTTTGTCTTTCATTTTCCAGTGTTTCTTTTCTCTTGTGGATTTGGAAGCTTTCCATGTAGTGGTGGTTTTAGAGGCAGTTTCGTAGCTAGTGCCTTTGAGAGTGACTTCAAGTGATTGAGGAAGGATAATATTTCAGGAAATGTTCTGCCACATGATATTTTCAACATACTCATTATCCTCTTTCAAGTAATAAGAGAGCTGGTGTTTTTAGATGTCTGCTGCTTACTAAAAATATTATCGCTTACCATTTGCCTTCCTTTCCATAGGTTGAGATTTTACAAGGTCTAATAGTAAATATTTAAGTTGGTTATTTGATGCTTCAGTCTTTCTTAGAAATCGAAATGTAAGTTCCATATGTTATGATCACCCCCCCCATTACATAAAAACCCTTTTAAATCAAAAAGTAATTCCACAAAGCATACTACTAGCAAAAGGAAGAAGTCTGCTTTCACAGTGAATTGTAATCAAACATACATTTAGGGAATCAGCTTCTAACAGGTCCATTAGTACACTGAAAAGGCTTAGAGTTTCTACTCTGTGAAGTCAGTCTAAGTCAGTGTTGACAAACACAGTAATTCCTAATTCTTCTCTTTTTCCTCCAAGACAAACCACCTCTCCTGCCTTCTATTCCCTCCCCGTTCTATTCATTTTCATCCTCCATTCCCGGTAAATTTGTTAAATTTCTACTCAGGATTTATTTGAGCACAGTTTTTTCTGAGTTCCATTATTGAACATTGAAAAAGTGCACCTTTCCTTTTTGGCATTATCAGTGATGTTAAAATGCTTTCTTTGCTTTTAAGTATAGATTGTGTCCTGTTGTCATGAAAGTAATAAGTTGTCAGAAGGTGAAAGAAATGGTCAGTTCCCAGTCAAACAGGACAAAGATGGCCTACTTGTTGGCAAATCAGGACTGAGTAGGTAGTGTTACTTTTGGTATCCTCAGTGGTTATATGTTTGCATCTCAGTCAGTGCGTGTTGTTGATTTTATTTGGTAGATGGCTTTTATAATGGTCAGGGTCACATCTATCAAGCTCCAGAATGCTACTAGAACAGGAAGGAGCTCAGAGAAAACATTGAGTCTCAGGAACGCTGAGTCTCTCCGAATAGTATAGGAAATAGAATTATATTGTAGATTTGAGAACACCTTTTGTTTAAATCAATAGCCATGATGTTCAATAGTATTATTTTGGCTCTTGAGAAGACTATAACTGGAACCTTTCAGCCCTTGGACTTGGTTATAACTATTTATAGGAATAGTATGTTGGTATGGTCGGAATAGTCACCATTTTGAAATCTTGCGTGTCTTAAATATTTCTTATTCCAAGTATAAATATGTGTGGGTTTTTTGGGGGGTGGAGGTGGAGTTTGTGTGTGATACTGCAATTGAACCCAGGGGCATTCTACCTCCAAGCTACACCCCAGCCCTTTTTTATGTTTTTATTTTGAAACAGGATCTTGCTAGGTTGCTGAGAGTCTTGCTACATTGCTACCTGCGATCCTCCTGTCTCAGCCTCCCAGGTACTGGGATTATAGGCATACACCATCACCACGCTCAGCTTAAATATGCATTTTTTTAAGTAGCATCACATCTTCTCCCATAGTTTTGCACATTTTTTTTTTAAATCTTTAAGGTGAAGTGTGGTGGGATCTTTAATATGTTACTTTAAAATACTTCTTCAAATAGTCCCTGTGGAAGTGCTGGTGAACAAAGTACTTTTTAAGCAGGAGACCACCCTTTATACTCTGATGTGTGATCCAGAGAGTACAAGGAACTTGTTATGGAAGCTTTTGCTAATATGATGAAGTCAGCATCTGAAAGGATCTCATTCTCCTACCCCTGATTACCCTCACCAGTAAGAGTTCCCAAGAGCCCAGTCTACTCTTCTTAGGATGCATATATTCACAGCAGTTGCTAGTATTGGCAGAGCAGAGGAATTGCCTTTATCCATTTGGCCCTAGTCCCGTTGTCAAAAATGTAAGTGGATTCTGATTAATGTACCAAGGTAACCTGTAATCCTTTATTGGAATCTGAAAACAGGAATTGTGTAGAGCTTACATTCAGGCTATGGGAGGCAGTTAATATCACAGCAATCCTTTTTGTGTCAAAATAAATGTACTTAATGGACTGGAAATGGCTTTCTACAATTTGCACGTTTAAACAAAATACACTCATAGAATCAAATTACATGACACACAGGTTTTTGATGTATGTTTAGCCAGATTTGTTATCATATGAAGTTTGATCCTGTGTCAAAGGGAAACCAAATATCTGAATTCTAACTTTTATAACTGTTTCTTCTATGCGTCTGAGCATGAGGATCCCTTAACAGTATGGGTGATATTAATGTAACTGACTGCCATAGTTTTATATCACTCTAGAAAATTAAAAAATGTATGTTTAATGACATTTGGCTCGTTTTAGACCAGTGACTTTTGAGCTGGTGCACAAGCTTCTAGGGGTTCAAAGAGGTATCTTAAAGGGCTGCTTTATGGAGTGGTGAGGGGGGGAATAGCTAGAAGTGACCAGGACCCTAGAACATCATCTGACGTTCTTCCCACTCCACATTAGTTCTTACTACCATTCAAAGGCTTAAAATTATTGTACTAAGCAAACTTAGGCATATTTTCTTCTTGATTATATTTACCTCAGCTGTAGCTGTGGCAGCAGCTGTACAGATAGTTCCTTTAGCACAAGGCAAGATACTTCTTTTCTTTTATTTGTCAAGAGTTGTTATGCTGCTTAAGTCAAGCCCCCTTATAGTGGTTACATTATATTGGGGCTATGTTCATAATTTATTTGTTTTTTAATATTTCTTGAAGTAAGTGAACCAGAAATGAGGAGTTAAGGATTTCTCTCTTTGTCCAGTTTGGGCTGTGATGGTATAATTTATGTATAATAGGATTTAACTAGCATTTCTAGGAACTGGGATTTATTACTATAAGCATTCATGAAACACATCTAAATTCAAATCACTGAAAGACTGATGTTGAAAATAAAACCATTGCCATTTCTGTCATGCATACTGGTTCCAAAAGTTTTACTAGCCTTTCAAGTTTGAGTTCTCTGATTTTTCTTTTGTATTATAATTTGGATTAATGACCAGCAAGGAGCCAGATATATTAGCTGAACCTATAGTGCTAGTTTTCATTTCCTAGAGATTCTCAACCACCAGTTTTCTATACCCCTTTTATCAAGGATATCATTCATAATCAAATAGCCTAACAGGAAACATTTTTGAAGTACTGTAATTTTAAAAGCCATTTGGGAGCATTTTCAGTTCCTAGATGCATCCTAATGTTCAGATATCTGTATGTATTCAGTATGTATGTTTGTGTGGCTGGTACATGATAAACATTTTATAAATATCTGAAATGAAAGAATGACACCACAGTACCTAGTTCTTATCATTGCTGATGTGCAGCCTTTGATTAGGATGTGGTTTCATAATTTATCCTACTTTAATATGGAATTAGTACACTTATATTTTTACTATAATTCTCAAATTACTTAAGATATATTCTCGTACTGGTATCTCTTCACAACATCTTATATCTGAATCTAATTATACAAAACTCCTAGTTGTTGTGTGGCTTCTTTAGTTAATGGAGATTGCACATCCATCTGCATAGTGATAACAGAACAATGTAAATCACTTCCTGATTATCTGAGGTCTTCTTTCTTGCTTATTTCTCAACAAATGCCTCAACTCTGCTAATAAGAATACCTGGTATTTACTGATCTGTGCCAAGCACAAGCCAGGTGCAATGACGCAAGCCTGTAATCCCAGTACTTGAGAGGCTGAGACAGAAAGATCACAGGTTCAAGACCAGTGCATGGTAACTAGCAAAACTGTTTCAAAACAGAAAGAGCTGGGGGTGTAACTCAGTGGTAGAACACCTCTGAGGACAATATCTAGTACCACACACACATACACACAAAAATGTGCCATTTATATTGGAGGTAAAGTATATATAACATAAAATTTACTGTGTTAACCAATTTTAGGAGTAGAGATCAGTAGCATTAAGTACATTCACACTGTTGTACAACCATCATTTTCATCTTCCCCAGTGAAATTCTCTACCTATTCCCCCTCCTTCTAACCTCTGGTAGCTAACATTTTTCTGTCCCTGTGAAATCCAGAAACCCCATATACATGGAATCATATACAATATTAATCTACTTTTGTGACTGCTAATTTCACTTATGTCTTCAAGATTCACTCACATTGTAGCGCGTGTCAAAATTGCTTTTCATGTTAAGGCTGCATAGTGTCCTAGTCTATCTTCTACATTGTGTTTATCCATTCATCTATCAAGAGACACTTGGGTTGCTTTCATCTTTGGGTGTTGTGAATAATGCTGGTGAGTATGTGTGTATGGATACTCATTCAAGTCCCTGCTTCCATTTCTCTTGGGTCTGTACACAGAAATGGAATTGTTGGATCACATCGTAGTTGTATGTTTACTTTTTTGAGAAATTGCCATACCATTTTACCAGCAGCTACGCCATTTCATACTCCCACCAAGTGTACAAGGGTTCCCTTTTTCTACTTCTTCACAGTACTTGTTAATTTCTGGAAAAGGGTGTGTGTCTGTATTCTCAATGATAACCATCTTAAAAGGGATGGAGTCAAAGCTTTGTGATTTAACTGCTACTCTATTCTGCTTCCAAGCCAATCAAAGGGAGATGAGTCTGCTCTTCATTGTAGCTTCCCTGTCCTCTATTATCTCTTTGATATAATAAAAACAGAAAACAAGAGAAAGTAAATGTGTCTTTATATACCCTGATATCCCTGAAAACACTAAGGTTATATTTGATTCATTCTAATTCAGTAAATATTCACATGTCTGTCAGATAGTTCTGATTCTATCTTCATAATACAATCAGAATTTAGTCACCCCTGATTGCCATTATCACCCCCAAGCTAAAATGTTCTCTGTCTCCAGGATTTTATTTTTTTTAATGCCATTATCACCCCCAAGCTAAAATGTTCTCTGTCTCCAGGATTTTATTTTTTTTAATGGTATTGAACCCAGGGGCATTCTGCCTCTGAGCTACAACCTGAGACCTATTTTATTTTTATTTGGAAACAGGTCTCACTAAGTTGCAGAGGGCCTCACTAAGTAACTGCGAACCTGTGATCTTCCTGTCTCAGCCTCCCAAGTACTGGGATTACAGTACTACCCCCAGGCCAGGCTTCTCCAGGATCTTTTTTAATAACCTTTAAACTGATCTTGGGGTTTTTGTTTCATTTTGTTGGCAGTGCTGGGGATTGAATTCTGGGCTTCACAATACAAGACAAGGACTGTACTACTGAGCTATACCTCCAGCACCCCAACTGATCTTGTTGATTCTATCTGTGACCTTCTTCATTCTTTTCTCAACACAGCAGTCATTGTGATCTTTATAAACGAAAGTCACATTATGTCAACTGCCTCAAACTGCAGTGGTTAAGAGCCAAGGTCCTGGCAGTGGTTTACGGCGTTGCACCTTTTCATTCTGTGTCATCGTCACACTGACCTCTTTGTCAGCACTCCTGACACACTCCTGCCCAAGGCCTTGGCCCTGAGTGTTCTGCCTGGAATGCCTATCTCGTAGGTAACTACCAGGTCTCATGCCTCACTCCTTCAAGTCTTCCCTCAAGTGTCACGCGTTCCGTCCCCTTACTAACAGTTGCAGCACACTGGCCTTTACCACTCCACCCACACTTTCTTACCTTACACTTTTTTCTCACAACACTTATTTATTCATTATTGTTTTCTCCGCTAGAAGATAAACTCCATGAGGGAAGAGGGTTTTGTTTTGTAATGTTTGAGTCTGTTTTTGTTCATTGTGATGTCCTCAGAATAGTGCCTGGCACTCGGTAAATTTTTGTTGAGTAAATGCATTTTTTTGAATTGTTAAATAAGAGAATTTTTTAAATCAATTCCTTCTCAGCCTTAGCATACCGTGGTTGGTGATTGGGTTGCTTCCTTTCATCAAGTTTCCCCACCAGTTAAGGAGTGATAGCCAGGGAATGGAATTCAAGAAAAGCAGGATATGTTTAAATGCCCTCTGTGCTGTTGGGTGGGGAAGCATTCTGGGGAGTGTCCTGGAATGACATTTTTAGTTTCATTCCTGTATAATGTCTTCTTCCCCACCCCACCTGCTCCCTTCTTTCTTTGTCTGGGCTTACAAAATGCTTTTTACTAAAAACCCTGCTCCCTCTTCTAGAAGTTGCAAATTATCAATACATAGGCTGGGTTTAGTTCACAAATCTGTTTTGCTTAGCCTATCCCATGTAGTGTTGGTTATCTGGTTTGTGTTTGTGTTTTTTAATTTTATTTAGTGCTTCTTGGAATAATTTAATTACTTGCCAACATTTAGAATTCAGATATTTTAGATGGAAATCTTTGTTTCTAGCTTCTTTGGAAAAATTGGAAGTTCTGATAGGGTCTGCATTCTCATACTACAACCAACTGTAGTCCCCTTCATACCAAGCATATGTTCCTTGGTTTCATAGCATCTCTTTTTTCATGTTAGCTTACCTGCCTAGTCCCCAAAGGGATTTTACCTCATAGCTTCCTTTACTGGAATGCTTTCAGTAAAATTTAAGTTATACATTTTAGAGATTGGGGTTAATTTTCATATAGCTGAGGGATTTTTTTTTTTCAATGCTGAGGAATGGAACCCACAGCCTCAAAGATGTTCTACCACTAAGCTACAACCCCACTCCTCTGAGGGAACTTCTAATGGTCTTTTGTGTTAAATGAAAATAACAATTTGGAGAAAGAATGAAAGTCTTGAAACATTTTTCAGCTTTACATGTGCATTCATGCTCTTACCTTTTAGTATACCTTTAGCCTTTTGTCTCCAGGCCCATAGGTGCTGTCAGTTCATATAATTGTTTTATATAATAATTAAATTTGATGGTGAAGTGTCCAAGACAGGAGTTTAGACACTTCTTGCCATCTAAGTAGAAGACAAATAATCATAGGATTGGAGTGTGGGGAAGATGAGAAAAGGGAATCAAGACTCCGTGGGAGAGATTGTGATAAATATAACTATACAATAAAATATTCACCACAATTAGTATCCTTAAAGCATCTTATGACCTAGAGTCTTGGAACAAAATAAAAGTAACCCAGGAGTTAATAGTGTTAAGATCTTAAAACCCGCAAGTTAAGTCTCAGACTCTACTATGTGCAGTTATAAAGGTGCCAGGTATTTATTCAACTGAAAATAATCTGCTTTATGAAACTTCACATCGTTGGTGTGTTGGTGACTCTTAGGTGTTTTCTCTTCCTCTTCTTGGTATGGAAACTGCATGAGACTCTGGTTTGAAGGAGGGAGGGAGCCGGAGGACAGACAGGACCCGTCTGCCTCTGCCACAGCGTAGTGGCATTTTCCCATAAGAGTGGCACAGTTCAGTGCTCTGACTTGTATTTTCTGTGGCCTTGTTGACATTCTTCTGATTATGGCGCGGAGGTGAGGGGGTTCATTTTAAAGGAAAAATAAAACCTGGGTCCCTAGATTAGCTGGGGGTGGGGGGTCGTTGGAATGTTTTACTCCACAAATAAAGGAAGAGTTCTTACTCTGTAAGAATGAGTTTCTGACTCTGCCTTGAAGTTCAGATAGCAAAGGATTTCAGAGCAAGCCATTAAGCCATTTGGGCAGCTAGGGGATTTGAGGTCAGCGTATGGAAAACAGACGTCATTTCCACTAAACCACAGAAAACCAAGCAAAGAACCAGTGTGTCTTAATGGAGGAATTAATTATCTGACTTTGTGTGCCTTAGTGCCCACAATACCATAAGGCTTACCAGCATCCCTGTTGCCACATCTTCCCTGAGGTACATGATACCCTACATAATGTCATTATATTCTGAAACAGTCTACAGATCTTTTTTCAAATCAAACCTCCATTAAATTTGAGAAAAGAAACCTTCTTCCAAGTGGCAAACAAGCATGATCTACATAGTTCATGTATCCACCTTCTGTTATATTTCTTCTAAGGAATGCCTGATTTCTGTCATCTGTTTAGGAAGTGATATATATCTCTAATAAGTATATTTATTTATTTATCTTTGAGACTAGTAGTTTTTTCTAACTCAGTAAGTGGCAAAAGAGAAACAGTAGAAGCAGATGTCTTCACATACTCCTGGGCAAAGTATTGCATTTTCTTTTTTTTTTTTTTTTTGCGGTACTGGGAATTGAACTCAGGGACATTCTACCTCCGAGCTATACCCCCAGCCCTATTTTTTATTCTTTATTTTGAAACCGAGTCTCACTAAGTTGCGGAGTGCCTCACTAGGTAGCTGAGGCTGGCCGTGAACCCGGATCCTCCGGTCTCAGCCTCCTGAATGCTGGGATTACAAGCGTGCGCCACCACGCCCGGCTGTATTGCATTTTCAATTTGGCTTCTGGACACATCTCCATAATGCTCAGAAGCCTTGTCTGAATCTTCTTTATTTTTGACTTTGGGGAAATACAATGACCTATTTAGCATTTTTTTTAATGGCTTCTAACTAGAAGCCTTTTTCTCTTTTATGAATGCTTGCGAAAAGGAGAGGAACTAGTAGCACACAATGAGTATCTGAAGCAGGCACTGACCCAGTGTTTCCCAACCTCATTGTCTATCAGAATCACCTGGAAAACTTCACACACACACACACACACACACACACACACACACACACACGTTGTCGACTCAAGCTTTTTCTTTAAAGTTTTCCAAACTATTCTAATGTGTGACCAAAGCCTGGAAAACTTTTAACTAACACACACACACACACACACACACACACACACACACACACACGTTGTTGACTCAAGCTTTTTCTTTAAAGTTTTCCAAACTATTCTAATGTGTGGCCAAAGCTAAGAGTTAGATACTAGCCTATGAGATTTCAGGTTGTCCCAGAGTTCTTGAAAGTGCCTTTGGAGCCGGGCATGGTGTCACACGCTTGTCATCCCAGTACTTGGGAAGCTGAGACAGGAGGATCCAGGTTCACGGCCAGCCTCAGCCTACTTAGTAAGGCCCTCTGCAACTTGGTGAGACCCTGTTTCAAAATAAAGAATAAAAAATAGGACTCGGGTTGTAGCTCAGAGGTAGAATGCCTCTGAGTTCAATCCCCAGTACCACAAAAAAAGAAAAAAAAAAAAAAAGAAAGTGCCTTTGGAGGGGGTTGCTGTAAGTAGAAATAAGCAGGTAGGGAACAGAGGAGCTTAAGGCCCCACTCTTCTCAGCTATCCCTCTTCTCCCTTTTGCCTGAGCAATTCTGCTTATGTCTGTTTTATATATTGGGTCTCTAGGTACTGAGCTTTCTCAGTACATCATGTAAGAAATGTAGAAAAAAAAAGGAAACCCAATAGTAATAGATAACAGTACCCCTGAGCTAGCTTTTAAGTGAGCAAAGCCCTGGGCAGTGAAGGATGTAACTTGCACCAGAAGCCTCAAACAGAGGTTGCAAGCAATGTCTTTGTTTTGGCCCACATGATGTCTGTTCTCCAGTTCCCGCCGACACCTCACATTGTTTACACTTGACGCATTCACTCATTTGCTTCCCCTGAAGACCTGGCCCCTGAAAGCATTCTTGTTTCTGAACCCTAGAAAATAATTTGTTAGCAATTTGCTATTTGCAGGGATATTTCATTTGATCATTAAAAATAAACTGTGTGTACTTGGATGATACAAGATATCATAACCTCTGCTTCTCTAGAAAAATGTTTAAGTTATAGATATTTAGCGTCATTGAAAGAATAATTATCTTTTATTTCCCCGCCTCTGAATTTTTAAAAAATTATTATTATGGCTTTTATTTAAGAGAATTGTTTGGTATTAGAGTTTCATACAAAGTTTATGAAAAGTATTCATTGTAAGTACTATATTAATCTATTTCTGGAAAGCCAAGATGGTATATTGTCTCTTGGTGGGCTAGCTGGTATTCCTTTTTTTTTTTTTTTTAATCTAGGTCAGATCAAATCCAATGAAAATTGTTCTTCTGCTTTATCTTTTATTATGTAAACACTCATTGCCCTCTGTGGTCTCACTAATGGACTAATTTCCTGAGGTTATAAATTGGCATGTTTTCATTTCCAGATTGCAGCCTCTCTGTCATCATTTTTCCAGTTTTTTTTTCTTTTTGACATGTTTGTTTATGCTGTATCACAAAATGGATTTCCTCATTTCACCTTCTTTGAAATCATTTGTCCCCTTATAATTAAGGTATATGCTGTGCATCCAAGGGTATTTTCCAACGGCACCACTCACATTTTTACATTTTTAAAAAGGCAACCATGCCTTTAAAAAAAGTTGGCAAGTCAGTTTTAATTTTTTAAAAAACAATGACTGTAGCCCATTTCCCAAAGCAAATTAATAGGAAAAATCAGTTTTTAAAAAATTATAATAGCAGTTCTATACCACAAAATTACTATTGAAATTATTGCCAATTTTTTTGGCTATTATACTCTTTCTTATTATATTTTAAAACTTGGACCAGAAAAGTATAGAAAGAGCATAACTTAAAAGCATACAGCATAACTTTTTTTTCTTTTTGTAGCATTAATCTTATCACTGGTCATTTAGAGGAACCAATGCCAAACCCCATAGATGAAATGACAGAAGAACAAAAAGAATATGAAGCCATGAAACTTGTCAACATGCTTGATAAACTTTCCAGGTATTGTATTCCCATCCATTTTTTGCTTGGTTTCTAAAAATGTTCTATTTCTTTGTCTCTCTCACTGAGAGTTACCATAGAACAGCAACTCTGGAAATCCATGTTGATTGGAACAGGGTGGCCCACACAGCAGTAGCTCAGACACTCTTGGCTACCATGGTTTTTCTACATGTGCCGCTTCTGGATGTGCATTCTTAAACATTTAAACTCTCAAAGCTTAGATAGAATAACTACTAGATATATTTAACCAACTAACCTCCCTGTCTTCAAAAAGATGCTGTGAGTTAGGTTCAATGATTTTGCTGCTTCTTGTATTTTTGTTTTAGTCTTTGTTTCAAATCATGATGCGCTTTTTTTTCCTTTCATTTTTGATGTGCAAGTTTGCAGTTCTGCTTTTTTTTTTTTTTTTTTTTTTTTTTGGTTGCTGCTGAAACCAAGAATTCTAAAATATCATGCACCCAACAGGAAAAGGTGAAAAGAAATAGCTCAAATGAAGGACTTTCTGAAAGCAGGCACTTGTATTAATTAGGGGTTCTAAAAACAATCTGCCCTTTCCCTCTTGCTTCACATTTCCTTCCCTCCAAAAATAACCAGTTTTGAAAACAATTATATCAAGTATATACTAATCAGCAACTAGTCACCTCAGAGGAGTTACTAGAAAATGATTCCTTTCCTACTTGGCTGACTTGCTCCATTTTCCATTCATACATTGAGTCGCTGTCTTCTTTAAGCCATCTTGAGTGAGTGCTTCTGTGTGTTGGTGGCAGCTGCCACTTAAAGGTGAATTTCTTATGTTCATCTCCTTTTTCACAGTAACTATGTAAAAGTTAGTATCCTTCAGTCAAGAGAAGTAGTGAATGGAAGGGGAAAGCCAGAAATCCAACCCTGGTACAGGAAAGGTATAACACAGGAACAAACACAGGTTAAGGGCACAACAGGAGGCTTAGCATAGCAGTAGACAAGAATACAAGGCTCACACTGGGAGTGTGACAAGTATGAGTATTTTGACACTCTGTAGTCTGGGCTTTTTTTCAAATGACAGTAATGTGGTAGAAGTTGTTTAGAAGTAAGTAACTTTATTGTCTATAAAGGATGATGAGAATGCAGGGACTGCCAGCTATTCCTTTTAAATTTCCATCCTTTCCTGAGAAGGTTAGAATTTAGTTACCTGGCTTTGCTCACAATCTTCAAAAGACATTTTCACTGGTTTGCAAATTACATTCTCCATACTTTTATATAAAACAGTCATGTTCTTTTCCTGAAGGAATTAATATTCACAGAGAAGATTCCGAAAGGGTGGACATTTGAGGCAGAATAACAAGTTCCAAATGAATATACAAAAATAAGATATGGTAGCTGGCAGTGTAGCTTGGGTATAGTACAAGCTTTGGGTACAGCACAAGCTTAGCATGTGCCAGGCTCTGAGTTCAGTACCCAGCAACACACACACACACACACACACACACACACACACACACAAAGTATGTATATAAAAATAAGATATATATGTGCTTGACTGCTTCCAAAAGGACGTGATGTAACTAATGAAGCATAGTGGTATAAGTTCAAGTTAGAATAAGAACCAACTGAGACCATCTAGTGGAAGCTGGACAGGAAATTATTAACAAGGGCCTAAGTGAAGCGTATTAGTGTTTTAGGACAGTAAACAAGTTAAGTTGCATAAATTTCATATTCTGACCAACTGTGAATTTCAAAGTTATCACAGATGCTCTTTAGCTGACCCATCTGCCCTGGATGAGTAAATTCTAAACTAGGAAAGTAGAAGATGGGGGAAAGAAGTGCCTGAGATTATGCAATGCAGTCTGAGTACTGGGCTCACACCACCAATTTCATGAGGCATCCCTATTACAGGCACAGAAAACAAAAGCACTAGATCATTCTTCTTTTAATTTCAGGGGAATCCACATATTTTAGAAGCCACCATTAAATAAATACACATGCATCAAGTCTGCGACACTCAACTTTCACCTAATTTAAACTGTGTTCAAAGAAGATACACACTCACCAGAAAACACTCAGCCAATGCCCAATTCAGTCTGAAGGTGATACTGATTTTTGCATGAATAAAGTAAAGCAAATATGTCTTGTGTTGGCTTTGATGGTACCAATTTTGCCATTAGAGTTGAAAAAAATGGCAACCTTGAGAATAGTCCTAAATCATGTAGTCTTTTTGCATGATGTGTGGTGGGTTTTTTACATTGTGTGACTCCATGTGCTTTCTAACATTTGCTCTCACTATTAACAACCAGTGAGAAACTACAAAGATTCCAAAGCAGGAATGCAAAGAATGAAAGCATTCTTTATGCATCTTACATGTTCGTTGTGCTATATTCCTCATTAGTCTTAAATTTCTTCTCCTTTCACTTTATTTGGGTTAAAAAAATGCCATAAAGCCAAAGTAGACTAAATTCAGTACAATTTACTAAACACTTACTAAATAGGTACTCCGTGCAAGGCACTCTACTAGGAAGCTGAGGGAGATTTAGAGACAAACTTGGCAGTCTCTGCCTTTGGAAAACTCACATTCTAGTGGAATGTGATCTATTCTAGAACACAAAGTGGAAGGAAATATTGACAAAATGAAGTCTCTGTTGAACTGTGAGCACCCAGGAAAAGGAGCAGTTCATTCTGTCTGGATGCTTTTAGGAAGTGGGTCACAGGGACAGTAGTAGCATTTGTGCTCACCTTTGATGTTTTAAGAGGTACTTAATAGAAAGAGGAAAATGACCGGTCCTTGTAAGGAGAGGGAAATTTAACCCTGTTAGTAAGATAAGTCTTTGGTATTCACACTGTATCTTTCTTCTGAAGAGTTCAGGTTGTTAGCATTATTTGATTAATACATTATGTTGCAAGGTTTATCCCTGGAGTAAGTAAGGACCGAAGAATTGCCCAAAATATTTGTAATCTAATAATGGATGATAAACCATTTCCTTTTGACAGTTTACGAAACACTTTCACATCCATCTTTCTAGCTTCATAATAAAGTAAGATTAGGAACTTCATTTTCCAGAATTCAGAATCTTTGCTCTGTCTGTGTTACTGTGTCTGTCTGTTACAGTGTTTGCCAGAACACTTCCTAATCATCCTCTCAGCATTGCTCTATTGGTTAGTTCCCTCAGCTTTCACTCCCAGAAGGTCTGCTCTCAACAAATCTTTATTGTGCTAAGAGTGTATTGTAACTTTGTCTGATTAACTTCCTTTCTCAAAAATGAAATCATTTTCTCCTGCACCTGAATGAAAGGCATGTGAGTAAAGGATAGGGTTGGAGGTGATGTGGCCAAGGAATGGACACTAGCACTTCCTTTTTTCCATCCGTAGGAGAGCAGATGTGAAGGACCTGCACCAGGATGGTGGTTAGCAACAGTGGCCCGTGCCAAAGCACTTCCCAAAGTGAGGATTAAGGTTGGTCATGCCACGTACTGTTACTGAGCCTGGTGTAGGGTATAGATGTCACTCACTACCAAAAGCATAGAACCACCAATGTAAAGCTTAAAATTACATTTCCGTTTTGCCTCCATGCTAGACATAGCCACTGCCCCAAGGAGCTCACCACCTTCCTAGCTTTTATCTTAGCTTGCTTTCCAAAGACAGAAAAGAAAGATTAGTGTTCAGATATTTTCTTCCCATTGAGTACCAACTGAATCAGTAGTATTCAAAGTGATTTTGTATTTATTCAGTATAAGGATATTTGTGGTAGATGTTTATATCCCTTACTTGGGGATCGGCAGTGCACCTGGAGGTCTTCAGAATTGAAGAATCATCTGAACTCTGTAAATCCTATCATGTCTAGCTAGTACAGTGCCTTGTATCCTGTGGTTCCCCGATGTGTGAAAATGAAATAATGAAACAGCTGACCCCCCAGATTTGAAGATCAGGTGTTTTGTTTTGTTTTTTCTCTACAAAAGAGCCTACATGATTTAAGCCTTCAAAATATACTTTGTCAGTTCCATTTTTTGTCTAGACTTCATAAAATTCAAGGCTGAAAAAAGAATTCTGTAAAGCATTTTGGGCCATGAATGGCTAATTTAAATATTTGGGTACATAATTTCTTTAATATAGAATGATAATTGTAATGTTAGACATAAACATTAAGACCTGCGGTACAACATTATAGAAAGTTTCATTTGACATTTATGAGAGCCGAGGTGGAAAAGGGATGAAATTTGCCTGCCTCTCTACCTTAGGGAAAAGTAAGGCCCTGCAACTCAAGCAGGAGATGAGAGTGGGGATTGTGGGTGGGTAAGCAAGTCCAGTGTGCCTAATCCAATTGCACTTGCCTTGGCTACAGCACACAACTCTTGTACAATAACAAGGTCTCCAGAAGAGGGGAGAGGGCACTGATTGATGCGAGCTCCAACTAACCAGGAGAAATCGTATTTCAAGTTACAGTTGTGTTTTGACTTCTCTAATCCCCTGTAGTTTCTTAACTGAACCAGGATTGATTAACCCTCTACCTCACTTTTCAACAAGATACATTGCCAGTTGGCTTGTGTATTCTACCATTAAAATCTTTTAAAATTTATATATATATATAAATAAATTTGTTCTACCATTTTTCCTTTTCTCATCCACTTCCTAGCCCAAAACTGTGATACTTAATTTTGTTTTCCTTTTTTGCTAGCCATAGTGATATTCAGAATATGGCTTTTAATAAATGCTGACACCAAATATGAAAATAGTTCCCTTTAATCCAGAGATTATTTTTAAACTTACTAAGGCTGAGAGTGATTTATGACTGAAAAGTAACAAATACATAATTTTTCCTTGTAAGTAAGTTCTTTTACTCTTCTTACAAAAATGTTAACAACAATGATTACATCTACCTTTTGGATAATTTAGTCAAGAAAATGCTTTTCAGGTAAATTTCAAAACACCCAATTTTTAAAGCATTGTAAGATGTACGTATATAAAGATTTCATTTTTTCCTTCAGAAAATCCTTCAAATCTGCACTGTCCAATAGGATAAGCACTAGCCATGTATGACTACTGAGCACTTGAAATGTGGCTAGTCCAAATTGGGATGTCCTCTAAGTATAAAATACTAACCAACTTTCAAAGACAAAGTACCAAAAAAAAAAAAAAAAGTAGAATATCTCATTAACTGTTTAATATGGATTACATGTTGGAATGATACTATTTTGTATATACTGGGTTAAGTAGAATATACTATTCTTTTTCAATGTGACTACTAGAGCATTTAATATTACGCAATACTTACATTGTGGCTTGCATTATATTAGCACTGCTCCCCATCATTATAATGCACTGTAAGGTTGCTTGGAAATTCAGTGAAGGGGACTTGTATTCAGTTGAATTAATACACTCTTCAGAGGCAAGGGAAGACTAGTGTGAGAAGTTCAGTACTGTATATCTTTAGGTTATAGAGGATCCTTCCAATGGTTAGACACCTAAGCAAGATTCAGCCATCTTTGTATTCTCTATTGGTAGTCATTGTTCTTTAGATCTGTATTAGGAATGACTGCTTTGAGCTCTTAAAGACTAGCTAAAATGTTTTTGTTTTTGTTTTTCTACCATTAGAAAACCATGAAATAAAAATAATCTCCACTGGCTGTTTTTTTTCCTTGTTACATTCCTCCTTTAACTTTTAGTCTTCCTAATTGGGAAGAATATATTAAGAGCTTCTGTTTCTACTACTTTGTTCAAGTGTCAGTTGGCATCCTGACCTATTTATTACCAAGAAATAATAAAGAATACCATCTCTTAAAACTGAATTTTATTCTTCTAGCACTATCCTTAATCTCTTTCTCTATATTTCCTTAACTATGCTATTTAACGTGAGATGGGTAGCAAATTTTTAGAAGCTTTGCATGCAGTCTTTTAACAAATGAGAACAATAATAAAAAAACTAATATCTATACAATCCTTTAAAATTTAAAAAGTATTTCCACATATATTCTCTCCTTTGGTCATTAAAACAGCCCTGTGAATGAAATAGGACAAGAGGTTATTTTTATTAAGGAGTAAATGCATAAAGATTAAGTGACTGACCCAAGATCAAGCATCTAGTTAAGGACACTCACCAGGAGTTGGTGTTCAGTCTTCAGACCCCAAATATGCTATTTTGAAAAATTGCCAACAGCTTTCAAAAATGAGACTTCTAAGCTTTAAATAAATGCAAAGCACAAAAGATTAACAATGAGCACAGTTACCTCGGAAGAGGATAAAGATTTGAAGGAGACATGCACCATGCATCCCTGCTTTTCCATTCCACAGTTGAGCTCTTATCAAATATCAGGCCGTATGCTTAATAAATAACTTATTTTAAAAAAAAGCTTTATATGAGGGAAACAGTAAAATTTTTATGATTCTGCTAATACAAGATTTTTAAGTTGTTTTAAAAAGACAGTGAATGTGGGTATCCTAACAGATTCTTATACGTGTGATCACACTAATGAAACCTAACTTTAGAAAGGCTTCCCTGTGGGACTTTTTAGACAATTCCCAGTTACCTTTACAAAGTAGAAGGACATGGTGATGTGGGCAATGCACCATAATCTACATTTGTCCTGGGAAAGATATTTTTATGGCATGTTTTACTTTTCCAGTTGTACCTAATCCCAAAGCAAGATGGTGAGGGCCAAGGGAAAGATCTCAGAATCATTTTTGAAAGATGGCAGCTGGAAGACCTCAGATTTACTGTGGAAAGAATTATCATACCCTCCTTCCTATTGGGTTAGTGGCTTACTGAAAATCAGCATTAGGAAGCCACTAGATGAAAGATGAAGAGTCCAAGCCCAAAGAATACTTTCATAGTATCTAATTGAACATGATAACCAGACCCCAAGGTTATATAATTTCGGGGGGGGGGTGTTAAAAACACTTGTAAGAATATCACAAGTTATTGAGAAATCTCTTCCACTTCAGTAGACTATAAATATTCCAGTGATGTACTCCCAGCTTTTGAATTTTAGCAGAGACCACAGAGCTGCTTTCTCTGGGCTATCACAGGCTCCACTCCAGCAGGCATTTTTGGAAAAGCTCTATGTTAACAAAAATGCTTATTTATACACTAATTTTCCATCCCATCTTTCAAATGTGAAAAGGAATTAAATATGAAATGGCTAGTTTAAAATGTCAGGGTTCTTTTTTCCAAGCCAACCTTACACTAAGAGCAGGAATCCCTGTGCCAAAGAAATGGTTCCCAATTATCCTGTGGTGGGTTTTGTTATACATTGTACAGAAGTCAACAAAACAAGTATGTTACAGAACCTGCCTAAATAGCAGCCACCCTCATTAAAAACAGAGAATTAATCAGGGGTGATTGAAGGAAGCAATGCCTCATAGGTTCCCTCCCTTTTCTTCTTTTCTAATCATAGAACAAAATATGTTACATAAAAGGATCGGAACTATTATGCAGTACTCAATTAGAGAGAGGTGAATAGGTCTCTAACATGCTGTTTTATCAAAAGAGCAGACTGGTGTTTGCATGACTGTTGTTTCATTACAGACCCTGTCATTAATTCCATGTGTCAATACTGCCCTGTAGTACACAGAGCAGACAAGAAAGAAGAGCCCTTGAAAACAAGGGAATGATTTTTGAGTCGTTATCAAGCTAAGTGGCAAGCGGGAAGCTGAAACTCGTATAGGTAAATTCGAAGGGACTCTTGGGAGATCTGCAAGTGGGAAACAAGAATGCATTTTACCAACTGCTTAATTATGTCCTGTTTTTCAGCAAGTACACTTGAATTGAATGCTTTGTTTGTATTGCACAAAAACATGTGCTATGGGCAAGAGTATTCTCTTGCTTCCAGGTCAAGTAAGGTGTCCTATACACATATACATCTGACCTATTCTAAAATGTGCAATTGGGTATGTTAGTATCTGAGCCCCAATACTGCACTGTCATTTCTGGGGGAAACAGTCACTTAGAAACCAGAGCCCTAAAAAGTGGGACCTTCTCTAAGGTTCTGAGAAATTATATAAACCCAAGCATCCCAAAGTGCCATTTTTTCGGGAAAATGTAAAAATATATCTGGCGAAAAAGCAGACCAGAATACTTTAAATATGTATAAATCCCATAATATCCTACCCCTAGATCATTAAGAAAAATTTTTTTGGTTTCCATTAGCAGGCCCAAGGGTTAGGCTGGGGCAGAATTAGGGTTTCCTTTCTTGGACGTGCTTTATCTGTGTCCTCTTGCCTGGCCAAGCCCTTGTAGATTATGGTTCCTTACCGTTTAGTAAGATCAAATTTCTAAATGATGTTTCGTTCCAGTTGAACATTCTTGGAGGCTTATCTCTTCCCTGGCCAGATGCCTGATCAGATGAGAAGCCCGCCATGATACTCACAGTGCCTAGAATGGGCTCTTTATCCAGTAGACATCACTGTACTTTTTGATGATAACGAGGGCAGTCTTAACTTATGTTAAGACCTGTATATAGCATTGAAGGTAAGTATGAAGGAGTTGTTGCTATGTGAATATCTTAATCCTGATACACATTTCAATATAGAGTATCTCCGTTTCACCATAATAAACGTATCTGACACCTAGCCATCTTTTTAGCTAGGACTTTCATAAATTTAGGACCCATAGTAACTCTTCATAAAATGGCCTGTTTATTGAGGGCCATGACTGATTTGGATCCTTCTGTGTAACATTTGCCATTGCTTTTACTTACCTATGTAATCATTTTAGTCACCTGCTGGAAGATTGCAGAAAGGGTTTGTGGTCTTGTTATATGTCAGTGGCAGGTAGATAGGATGCTGCGATTCACTCTTAGATGTAGAATATCTTGATTAGAAACAAAGGCTGAGAATAATGAGGCTGAGTGTCTTAAAAACCTAGCAACTAGCCTGGCGTGGTGGTGCACGCTTGTAATCCTAGCATTCGGAAGGCTGAGACTAGAGGATCCCGGTTCGCGGCCAGCCTCAGCTACCTAGTGAGGCACTCCGCAACTTAGTGAGACCCTGTTTCAAAATAAAGAATAAAAAATAGGGCTGGGGGTATAGCTTGGAGGTAGAATGCCCCTGAGTTTAATCCCCAGTTGCGCAAAAAAAAAAAAAAAAAACTAGCAACTTTTTAAATAGATCAAAATAATTTAGTAACCTTATACTTATACTCCTGAAATTAGTGTAGGATTGGGGGGATCATCTTGTCCAACCCCTCATTTTATAGACGAGGAGACTCAAGCCTAGAGAGGCAGATGACATGCCCAAGGACACATAGCAAATTGGTAGAAGATCTGAGACTAGAATCTAGATTTTACAATGTCACATATCCAAGAAACTGAATCTGTTCCAGGCTATATAGAAAAAGGCAACCTGACTTCTGGCACTGTCAGAATATCTGATGATATTGATTCATCAAGGAAAATGATTACAGTTAAAATAATATGAGGAGGATTTCTGAAAAATGATTCTCTACCATTCTCCATGTATGCCATGACCCTCATACCGTATTCTTTCAATAAACATTTACTGAGCACCTACTATATGCTTTGTCCTGTACTAGATACTGGCAAAGTACAGCCAGATAAGACATGAACTCTGCCCTCAAGTTGTTTACAGTCTAATACAGAAAAAGAATTTCCTGGAGAGCATTATACAGAATTTCCAGTGGAATGTTAATACCTTTCCTAACTCTAAATCTTGATGAAAGTGAATCTTTTACCCACAAATATAGCTTACCTCTTGTTCATGGTTTAGGTATTAGGAGTCCCATAAGACACATGCCTTTTCTTTCTGTGAAAATGCAAGATAATATCAAATGCAATTAAATTTAGTCCACAGACATTTAATTGAGGCTCTGCTTTCTGCAAGGCACTGTGCTAGCACCTAGGGATAGGAAAACTGAATAACTAAGGCATAGGACATATTTCCTTTTTAATATGTTAGAGCAGTGATATTTCATAGCTTTCAAACTTTGTGATGACAGTTATTTTTAGTAAATATTTTTAAATGTGGGGGACTCTTGAAACAGAAGACAAAGAAATACCTTCGTATTCAAATCCAGATTTGTCAGCCTAAGAGTCAAGGTTCCATTCTGATCCTTTTTTGTACCCCATATCTCCTTTGAGCTTTCTTTTTCCTTTTCCTCAGCTGAACCAGCCTGCTTGGCAATCCCTGCACACAACTAACTCTTGCTTCTATGCCTCTGCTTGACTAATCCATCTGCTTCTGGGATGCTCTTCTTCCCCTTCAGTCCATGTCCATCACCGCCATTCCAGCCTGGCCCCACGCCCATGTCCTGCAAGGAGCCTGTAGTCAGCGTCCCTGTCTCCTGTGTCCCTCCCACATGTGCAAAGCCCATATGACTGGTGAAGGAGCATTTCTGTGGTGTTCATTAAAGCTTCCCATTCTCTGTCCACTTCTTGCTGATCTAGATTTAACAGATCGTAAATGAAGAGTCTAATGTAGCCAGACCATTTACCAAGCCTTTTAGACTGAGTCTGTATATGAGAAATTTCATTTTGCTATTTGTGGGCTGTAGTTATAGGATAAAGAGGAAGATCAGAAAAGTCAGGATGGGAATATGAGAAATAAACCTGGGATCCATTAAAAAAAAAAAAAAAGTCACATGTCTGTACCTGATCCTCTCCTACTCCCAAACAGGATAAGAATCTATAAACAAATTTCAAATATGGTAAGGGTAGATCCAGGAACTGTCAGGTTTAGGGAAAGCAGGACTCTCTGCCTGTTAATCATCTCAAGCTTGTTGATCTGCTGTTCTGTAATTCTTCCAATATTGTTTAATGTGTGTGTGTTTTATCTTCTAAACTGACTAAAATTGACTAAAAGCTTCTTGAGGACAGGGACCATGTCTTTTTTTTTTTTTTTTTCCATTTCTGCATATTCTTCCCCCACTTATTTCTGACTAGCTTGAGAAAAGCCTGTAAGCATATAGGAACAGGAATGCAACTTGTGAGTTCCAGCGACCTCCCAGCCTTTACACTTATGGACTCTATGTGTATAGTAAATAGTCTTTGCCCTTGTGACAACTTAGTGAGGTGGGTATTCCTATCCAAATTCTACAGATAAGGAAATTGAAGTTCACAAAGTTCAAGGTCTTATGATTAGTGAATGGTGGATTCAGAATAAAACCCAGGTCTATCTGACTCCAAAACCTGTAGGTGCTTTTCACTACATCACAGTAATAGTAGATATTTAGGTCCCTTATAGTTCCCAGAGCTCTTTGATCTACACTATTATTGCTGTCGTTACTGTCACTCCTTATGTCATCACTAAGAAATAGGTAGAATTAGTATTATCATGACCCCATGTCACAGATGGGGAAAAGACTCAGAGCCTTGCCCAAGATCATGCAGCTGGTAAGTGGAAGAATCAGGACTTCGAACAGACCTCCTGACTCCAGATCTTTTTATTCTTTCCATGATATCACATTGCTGCCTTAACTCATTTGCATGAATGCATGGTGATGTGGCAGTTCTCACTAAAACCTTTCCTACAGAAATGCCAATGCACCCAAGCGTTGCATGGAGCCATGTGGAAAAGAAAATAACTAAGGAGCTTCCAATTTAAACAGAGGGGTAATACAAAGCACCAAAAACATAAATGCTTAAGAAGAATAGAATTAAAATATGAGGCCCTTTATTCTGGAGATAATTTCCCACAATTTGGTCATAAAACTATGTAATATTCTTAATTATTTCCATCATAAAGGTGGATTAGGGAGTAGGCATGAAGCCAATAGACTTGATTTTAAAATATTCCTCCTGAGTTTGGATGAAAGTGCTGGGTACTTCATACAAATTGGTAGCTAGCCCGTATTATCCTATTATCAAAGAGATATGGTAGCATTAGTCCCAGGGGTGATGATATGTCCACCCAGCAATTCATCACTATCCTTGGTAGAATCCTTCTCATCCCATCTGCCATTCCTATTTCTACCTCTCCCTCCTTCGGCCCCTACCCCACTTCCCTGCCCTCAGTTCAGCAACCCCTGTAGGCCTTTAAATGGTCTCCTCCCTCAGTGTTTCCTTCCCAGCAGGTTTTCTCCCTTCTTTTGCATCGTTTATTAGTATGTAGCGTCCAGTATCATAAAGTCCTTCAGCATAGTCAGAGCTTGGAAAATATACATTGTAAATTATAGCTATGCAGTGCTAGAAAGAAGTTTAAATGGAAACAGGTGGTTTCTAACTTTCCACTGAACATTTCTACCTGGTTATCATACAGATAGCTCAAGCTCTTTATGTTCTAAAAGGTACCAGCATCTGCCCTGCAGATCTATTCCATCTCTTGCGTTCTGGCTCCAGTAGATAATGTCACAACCACTTGGTCATTTGTGCTGGAGCCACAGGGATACTACGACATCCCTGTACCTACTCCTTCCCCTTGCAGTGGGTCATTAGCTCTACCTCAGAAATGTCACCTTTTCATTACCTCAGCCATAATCCAGCTGTCTTCTCCTCTCCCACACACTATTACAGTGGCCTCCTAATGACTTGTTTCTGCCACCTGTTCCAGTGCAGTATCTACCACACTGCTGTCAGAGAAAGCAAACCTGATTGGATACTCTTTACAGGATAAAATCTAAGCTCCTTACTTGGGCATTTAAGACATTTGACTGTTGGATTCCAAATTGCCTGTACAGCCTTCCCTCCTGGCACTCCATCATTGAACTTAACTCCCCAGACACTGGGCTTTTTCCTAGCAACATAAGAGCACAAAGACACAAAAGATGAACTCACACAACCAAAAAACATCTACAGAAATCACACAAGACGATGGGACCAGAGCTCTTGACACAGTCTCCTCTGCCTGAGATGTGCTCTGCCCCTTGCCCAGCACAGGACACCTCCTGGGCCTTGCATTTCCCCACCATCCTGGGCAGTTGGGTTGGTACTTCCTCTCAGGAGCCGCCACAAGTCTTTGTTCATAATTCTCTTGTAGCATTTTCTCCATTATGTTCTGTTGTTTTCTAGAGATCTGCTGTATCCACTCATCAAGGGCAGCAGTTGTACCAAGTCTTCCTTTTCTTCCCATAGTCACATAGTCATGAATAGATGCTGAACACACGGGCTCAGAGTGTGTTCCTCCGATGCAGCTAGGGCACTTAGTTCAGATCTGGTGTTCTGCAAAGCACCAGACTGGGACTCAGAGACCCATTTCCCAGGTCCGATCTGCCACTAGATAAGTGACCTTGGGTAAGTCATTCAGTCTCCTTTATTAAAGAAGGGAGTTGGACTAAATGATCTCTGAGGCCCCTTCCAGTGTTAAGCTCTATGATTTCTACCCCATTTCTTGGATCAGTAAGCACATTTCCTACTTTATGACATTCAGGAGCTAGTCAGCCATCCATATTCCCTGAGTTGATTCTTCAGGCTCTTGGAAATGGTCTTCTGGTGCTAGCCAGAGCTGCTTCATTAGGCTCTTGTTGGCATAACCAGTGACTGCTGAGCTGTCCTCACCCTTCACACACAATGGTGTGGCTGCCCCTTCCAGGGAGGGAGCCCTTCTTTGTGTTGGCCTAAGGGACAACAGCAAGGAGACGAGGGAGAGGAAGTGTTCTCGCTTCCCTCCACTCCCCATCCCACCAACTTTATAGCTGTCGCCACTATGTTTGCAGGGAGCAATGCCCATTTCTGTGAGAAATTAGTTTTAAGCAGCTCCTGGGCCTCTTTAAGGCTCCTCTTAAATACATTACTGACCTTTCAAGGGTGGGAATGGGACTGGAGTTAGCGGCTCCACAGGTACATTCACCATAATCTCCATGTAATAAATAAGAGCCTATGAAAAGATTAAATAAATCTTTACTAATGCTTTTTGATTGGCTCAATCAATAATTAATCATCTTCAGATGAGGCTATAACTTGTGGAGTAGATGTAATTGGATTAGCTGAAAAGAGGCAGTTGGGAGCTTTGAAGAGATTAAAATGGCTGTCAATCCTATAATTAAACTGCCACAAACAAAAGCAATGGTGTTTAAAATGAGAAAAAGAAGGAGGAAAGAAAGAATGAGAGAAAAGGAAAGAAAAGTTGGAGAAGGCCAACTGATTTTAGATGAGTCAACAAGTACTTATGGATCACTGGAGACTATGTAGGCAAGATCATATCTGAAAATTTATTCCATTGAATGAAATGCATATATACCAAGTCAGCCATGTGATAGATTGCTTAGGGCAGGTGAAACTTTGGCAGCTTCAGCTTCCCTAAACCAAAACAAATCTACAAAAGGAGGGAAAAAAGAAGTTACTTATTTAAAACGGAAGAAACCTGCTCCTTGTCCTGAGCCCATTTAGACCTTGACTTTTCATACTTTTAATTGGCTTAGTAGGTTTGGCCTGTGTGAATGAAGTCTTTTATCTCTTTTTCTTTCCATGCCCCTTTCATCTTTCCTATTACCAACACACAGAGAGCTTGAGAGAAAATACTTCGGTTTTTAAAGACTCTTCTTTTAAAAGGATGTGGATTTGGGTGGGGGAGGGGAATGTGTGTGATGCTGGTGAATACTTTTTTCTCTCTCTCTCTCTTTTATATCTTTTTCCAGAGAGGAGTTGCTTAAACCAATGGGACTAAAACCTGATGGGACAATAACGCCTTTGGAGGAAGCACTCAGCCAGTACTCCGTCATCGAAGAGACCAGCTCTGACACGGACTAAAAGCATCACCTGCTCAACTCTCCATATTGCTTTTATCAGCATCTTTTCTCTGTAGCTCCAGGGGAATCTTTTCTCTAAAACATTTATGCCCTTGCTTTGGCTAGAAACACATTAACTGGTTTACTCATTGAGAATCCAGCATATTTAAGAGATGATCCTGTGTTTTTTGCAATATTGAGGCATTCATTACAGAGCTGCAGTTAGGCAGAGTTACAGGGACTAGAAGCAAAAAAAAAGAGTAATTCCATTTCTTCGGAATGGAATGAAGGACTTGATTCTGTAAAGCAGCCCTGGTTGAATCTGGCAGTTGTGTTTGCCGGGATTTTTTGCTGAAGATTTAGCCATGTCCTTCCTCTCACTTGTGTGAGCAGCGCCCCTTCCGAATCTCTCCAGCAGCTGGAGGCACATGAGAACAGAATGAGATGGTAAATAAGGGCTGCGGCAAGTGGCTCCTCAGATGGGGACTAACTAGACGGAAGGCAAGCAGCTGCTCTGTAGACCTAGTCCCCACTCTTCATTTCATTTTTATATAAATACAGAAACACACACGCAAGCACACACAGCACCCCAGACTTACAAAGTGGATTATACTGTAAAAGTTTGTATGTCACTTAGCTAAAACTTCAGAATACATTTCTCCCTACAGAGAGTTATAAATGATGGTTTAGTTCCCAGGCAGCTACCGATGCCTATTTATTTCCTAATGTACCTGAACACTAGTACCGCCAAACTGAACCACCATATGTACCGTGGCATGGGAGTGTGTATTCTAAGGACTAACGCAGGGTGCCAGGAACGTACGCATCCTTCATCCCAGCAGAGGGATGGGGTCTCCCTGAGAAATGGGAATTCTGTGGCCTCTGCTTTTGGAGGCATCAGCAGCACCCATTTGTACATAAAGGTCATTCGTGCATCATGTTTTAAATCGGGGTCAGTGTGTGCTCGTATGTATGTATTCTACCTTTCTACCATATGTGATCAGTTTAATGGTAACTTTATTTATTTAAAAAAAGAAACACAAATAGTTACCATTAAACTGATTAAAGCTGTTTATTTTTACTGTTAGAATTGGTCATATGAAGAAGTAGAAACACAGTCATACAATAGACGGTGGGCCTACCTGATCAGTGGCTAAAGTTGAAAAGGGGTTGGTTTCCTTTTATAAATATGTATGTATGTATGTGTGGATACACATACATAGATATATATATATATATATACACACACATAGATAATGTGCTTAACCACTGCCTTTTAAAACTTTAAATTAAATAAAACATTGGGGTTGATTCAATTTAGCCATCTGTGTGTGTTTCTTTATAGCTTCATGGGCTAAATAGTACTATTTCAGAGTTTATGCTTTTTAAAAGTACTTTTCCATCCATTATCTCTCTTGTCATCATAGTAGCCTTTTTAAGGGCAGGTAATATGAAGTATTAGTGAAAATGTCATTTATCCAGAAGTTACTTCTCTTGGCAAAGCAACAAATTAGGATTTTAGTCTTAAAAGGTTTTTGAGCTGCCAGAAAAATGTCACAGAGTTTCTTAGAGTTACTCATAGAAGAGAGTGAGCTCTTCAAGACTATCACTCTTAGCCTCTTTACTAAAGTTTGAATATATTTCTAACATGTTTAGTTATGTGGCTTTCAAGCCCACCCTCCCCCCACCCCCCCCCGCGCCAAAAATGGTGAAAAAGGAGGCATACTGAAAACTAGATACTGAGATGGGAAGAAGAGCAATTCAAGGCCTAGAAAATCTGGGCCTGTACTTACCAAAGGGTACTCTAGTTGACCCAGAAAATAGGTGTTTAATAGTATGGCCCGTGAACTGAATCTCATAATGATGACCCTGAGTTTCTTTAAAAGAATGGATTAAATCCATGATACTTTATAAAAGACTAAGGAGAATAAAGACATTGTAGGATCTTTATCCAGAGTAGCTGAGGGAGAGCTTGGGATCATGCTGTGGGTGATGACCCATGTTTTAACCAACAACAAATACAATGAAACTTGGCAATTCATAATTTTAGATTAAGTGGAAAAAATTTAGAAAAAAAGAACAATATTTTTATTATTCAGTCTACGAATGCACTTTTAAAGTATTTTTTATAATTTCTAAAGTCAGATTGCTCTAGCCTGAGTGTCAGCCTGTGTCAATGAAGACGTGTCTAGTGAGAGACCATCTTACCAGCTTTGCAGAGTGAGTGTGTGAACAGTCCTGTTGAAGTAGCTGTGCTCTTTCAGTGAGTTCTGTTTCATTTTGTGTTTCTCTGTGCTGGGCATTAAACTTTGTTAAAGAGGGAGACTGCGGAGGAGAAGAAGGGCATGACCTCACCTTGTGCACTGAAGAGGACGACTGTCTGTGGGGCTCTCTCCATACCCTCCTGTGACCTCTCTAGCAAGCGAGAGTCCCCTCCGGTGGCCTGACTCCCAGCACCACTCCTTGCCCTTCCCCTTTGCGCCTCCCAAGGCTTTGAAATGCTAGAAGCAGCGGGGTGGGGACGGGGGTCATTCTCAGGCTATTTTAAGCAATAAATTTCAGCAGAACTTGAAAAAGTCTGAAGAACTTCTTACACAGGGAGGTGACCTGGAGTGGAAATGTGAGGGAGACCTGCTTGGTTAGCACTGGATTGCGAATGGAGGCCTGGAACCCTTTCGGTGAGAGGCCAGGGGTGCAGGCCTCCCCACTTCAGTGGGGTTGTCAGAAGTCACCCGCCACAGCACTTTGCAAGCCCCTCTGCTCACATCCTTCTTGACCTCGAAAGTGGGGTGCGGAAGAGTATGTCCTAAAATAAGGCACTTGAGCTGCTGCTGTAGAGGACCAGTCACCAGACATCAGGACCCTTTCTCCTGGCCGGGGGCCCTGGATGGAGGGCAGGGCAGATGTCCTTATCCCTTCTTTATAAAGGAGGACACAGGCTGTGGCTGTACAAGTGACTAAGCACCTACTCAGTACCACGTCAGTCTTGCCACCCCCCAGGACCAGGTGTTACTCTCATTGACTTCCTTTTCCCCCGATTATAAAAGTAATATATGTTCATTGTGGAAAGTTTGGAAAATGCAGAGAACAACAAAAATAATAATAATTTGCTCCAAATCCCACCACTCTGAGATAATCACTGTTAATGTTTTAGTGTATTTCTTCTTGTATTTTTTCTATGCATATATAATTTATTTTACTACGAGATTGGGATCATGTATTCACAGATTTGTATCCTGCTTTCTTTGACATTGTGAGCATTTTCCCATGTCAATAAATATTCTTCAGAAGTTAATGACTATATGATACTCCATTTTATCAGCTATGACAGACACTCTAATTGCCTACTCAGCATTCAAAAACCAGTTGTCTGCTGTCTTCCTGGAACCCAGCACGAGCCACAACCCTTCCAAGGCACAGGAGCTAGAGATGGGCCTGGGGGAGCACACGTGCCCAGGCAGACGGCGGCCGTCTGGCAGAAGCCTCAGCACAAGTGATGACACAGCTAGAGTAAGTGCCATCTACAGGGAGCCAGACCACTTAGATAATAATGCCCACATGTAAAAAAATTTAAAAACAAAAAAGATGGAGCCCAGCTGTTGACATTAGGTTTCTTAGAGATATTATTATTTCTCAATTCCAAAGGTGGAGTGATGAGTTGGTTCTTACAAGGGAAACGAGGCGGCACCTGTCACAACCATTGGGTATGTCGTGAATGGTGTGGGGAGAGAGCGAGGGAAGGAAGGAGCAGCTTGTAGCAAGGAGAAAGGTTTCTAGAGAGGACTCGGGCGCTATGACTGATGCACCTGCTGAGCCCGGCACCAGGTCTTCCACAACTGTCAGGGCAGCGGCGGCAACAGACCTTGCAGGGGAGGGCATGGCCATCCTAAGGCATCACTAAGTTCTGCGCCCTAATCACCCGTGATGGGGGGTGAGCACGCCTCCTTCCTGTGCACCTGCAATAGTCTGAACTGAGAAAGTAATCACTTCCTGAGTGCAGGTGAACCTCATCAACAATGTCTGTCCCTGAGAAAAGATTAAGATTATGCTCTAGAGCTATTGGAGTCAGATTTGTGCTCCAGTGCAACACAGTGAAGATCCTAAGCCATTGTCTCTGCTGTATCCAGATCTCATAATCACAGCTGGAAATATTTAATGAGCGATCACTGTGTCAGACATGGCTAAGCACCTTACATGCACATTCTAATATTTATAATGATCTTGTAAAGTAAGCACTTATAAAAGCTATTTTTATAAGAAACTAAAACAGCCTTTATTTGCTTATGATTTGCTATTCATAACGAAATTTGAACTCAAGCCTGTTTTGACACTGGAGTCCATGTAAATAGTATGCTACCTGGCTATGACTTTTGCAATCAGAAGAAAATCAACTAGGCTGGGTGTAGTGGCACATGCCTATAATTTCAGTACTTGGGAGACTGACAGGAGGATTGAAGGTTCAAAGCCAGCCTCAGCAACTTAATGAGACCCTGTTTCAAAATAAAATAGGGCGGGGAGTGTATCTCAGGTAGAACACCCCTGGATTCAATCTCCATTACCACACACACACACACACACACACAAAAGGAAAATGCACTGAAGTCTTATTTATTTGCAAGAAAAGTGTCAGAAGAAACTGAAATGGGAAAAACAGAACTGAGAAATTTTAATACATTCCCTTCATTTCCATATCTACTGTGCATAGGTTTCTGTTCAAGAGCTAGTATCAAGGAGAAGCCTAAGCTCACAAGCCCACTGGTCCACATCACTTGTTCTGTAAGCATTTATTGGATATCAGCTGTGTGCCAGGTGCTTGGATCTATAAACATAACTTACAGTCCCTCTCCCCAGAGGGCCTACAGTTGAGAAGTCCATGACCAAAGGATTGTGGAGTGAATACTAGGAAATTTTGAGCTTGAGCGTGAACTTGTGTACAGGAGAAAAACTGTTCCTGCCAAAAGAACCAGCTCAAAGAAAAGCTCTTGGGCAAAAGGTATGTGATGTGTTTACAGACACAGGATCTGAGTATGATGGAAGCAGACATACTGTGTCTCATGACTGGACACAAGAGTAGCCTCATTTCAGGACAGGAAGATCACTCTACACAATAGAAAATGGGTTGGAGAAAGGACAGACAGTAAAAGAGACCAGATGTCTGCCGGGCAAGCAAGGTCCAGACTAGGAGCACTGACAGTAGGTCAGAGGTAGAATGCCCCTGGGTTCAATCTCTACTTCCACCAAAGGGAAAAATAATGTAATAGCCGGGCATGGTGGTGCACGCTTGTAATCCTAGCATTTGGGAGGCTGAGACTGGAGGATCCGGGTTCGAGACCAGCCTCAGCTACCTAGTGAGGCACTCCGCAACTTAGTGAGACTCGGTTTCAAAGTAAAGAATAAAAAATAGGGCTGGGGTATAGCTCGGAGATAGAACGCCCCTGAGTTCAATCCCCAGTACCGCAAAAAAAAAAAAAAAAGTAAATGTCTTAGGAACCTATTGAGCCATCCAAGTACCCCATATGTATCCTAGAGCTCTGCTTCCTGGTTCAGAATCAGTTCCATCAGTCATTTTCATAGAAAGACTATTGAATGCCTGCCAGTCACTTCCCACACATGAGCTCCTTTAGTGCTCACAGCAACCCCCCGTATAGTAGTGCCTCTACCATAATCCGTATTTCACAGTCAGACCCTGTGGCTCAGAGAGGCACATGGACAGAGCCAGCCACAACTTGAGTCCAGCGCTCTGGCTTGCACAGCCAGTTTCTGTGTACCACACAGCTGGTTCTTGAGAGTGAATAACCCACCCCTCATTCCAATTGCATTAGAAAAATTCAGTCCTGCCAGGCGTGGTGATATATGCTTTTAATCCTAGTGCTTGGAAAGCTGATACAGGAGGATCGCAGGTTTAAAACCAGCATCAGCAATTTAGCGAGATCCTGTTTCAACATAAAAAATCAAATCTGGCTGTGGGTGTAGCTCAGAGGTAGAATGCTCCTGGGTTCAATCCCCAGTACCATAAAAAAGAAAAAATTCAGTCCTATTTCCCATGGCCCAAATCCTCTTCACAAGTCTTTCTTCCTTCACCAGACACAGTGCCTAGTTCAAACTCCCAAGGGAGGGAGGCTGGGCATCTGACTGCAGAGAGGTGGGCAGCAAGGATCTATTTGTTTGCAGTACTGGGGATTGAACACAGGACATTCTACCTCTGAACTATGCCTTCAGTCCAATCTTATTTTTATTTTGAAAAAGAGTCACTGAGTTGCTGAGAGCTTCATTTAGTTGTAGAGGCTGACCTCGAACCTGTGGTCCTCCTGTCTCAGCCTCACAAGTTCTGAGATTACAGGTGTGTGCCACCACACCTGACTTAAGGGGACCTCTTTTCTTTTTTTTCAGTACTGGGGATTGAATCCAGGGGCATTCTACCTCCAAGCTATACCTCCAGCACTATTTTTTATTCTTTGTTTGAAAACAGTCTCACTGGGCCACACTAAGTAGCTGAGGCTGGCCGCGAACCTGTGATCCTCCTGACTCAGCCTCCCAAGTTCCGGGATTACAAGCATGCACCACCACACCCGGCTAGGGGGACATCATTTGACCACTCTAAATATGGTGTGCCTCCTGCTACCTCTAATCTCTCACCATAATCTAACAACCATGCTGTCAACATCTTACTGTTAAAATCACTGAGAGAGCGTGGATCCCTCCCCTTGTACCTCCTGCCCTCCATGCACCCCTCGGCCCTCTGCACCTGTTCAGCCCCAGCTGTTCCCAACATCAGGGAGCCTGCTGCAGCTCCACCTTTGAGGTCTGCAGCAAACACAGTAAGAGTTTCCTCTCCACCAGTTTTCAGAAAACCACACCATCCTGAAAGACCAGACCACAAGCCTCCTAGTCTTAAACTTTCCTGAAAGAGAAATAAAAAGTGAAGTGGCTTAATAGTTTGAGGGCTTCCTGGTAAACTTATTCCACATGCTTTTCATTGTAAAGAGAGGAAGGAGCTGGAAATAGAATGCATGGGTAGATTGGACATTACCACCCACCCCTGTTTTTTCTTGATGTCAATTAGCATAATTTAAAAGGCCAGGTTGGGCTCGGGGCGGGGGGCGATATGTGCCAGACCACTTTGGGGCTTGAACTTTTCCATCCTTCAGAGCTGATTATGGCCAAGTGACCCATATTTAAAAAGCATCTACAATAAAACGATGTACTTTCTTTTGTGTCATCCGCTTCCCTGATGAAAAGCAAAAATGTTTTAAAATTGTCCCTTTTTGTTGGTGGTAATGGCCATGCTATATTTCAGCTCATCCCCTTGTCAGCATAGAAAAAGAAGAGTAATAAAGGGCACAGCTGTAGACACTTTATAGGGCTGCTTGGGGGGAGCTGAGGTGGGGGGAAGGGGAGTAGAGGCAAGAAACAGATTGACTGTGTGTCAACAAATGCAGCTGGGAGAAGAAAAAGCTTTCAAAGACCGCTGCAACTTAAAGTCCAAGATAAATGATGTTCCTATTTGGAAAGAAAAAAAAAAAAAAACATAGAGGTGAAATTCAATAAAGGCTGGCTGAAAAGAGAAGGGTTCCAAAGGCCTTTCTCTGCAGCTAGGCAGCTCCCAAGAGAAATGAGCAAAAGTGGCCACAGGCGAGGGGAGTGCAGGAGACACAAAGCCCGTCCCAGCCAAGGCACCAGTGCGTTACACTCCAAGTTGGGCCAAGCTGGGCTCTGGGGAGCCTCGCCAAACTGGGGGCAGGGAAGGTCTGGGTGGGAGGAAAGCCTCAGAGAACCACCACGGTCATGCTTCAGGGCCTGCTTAGGCCTTGCATTTGAGGAAAAGGCAGAAAAGCCTAATATGACCCCTGGGGGAAAGGCTGATTCATGCTATGATAGAAAATACCATCGCTCTGGGGGTCAGGAGACCCTGGCCAAGTCCCAGCTCCAGCAGCGACTCACACCCCACAGACCTTGACAGCTTATGAAACTTTCTCCTCAGTATCCCATTGGGATCTCGCCAACTGTGATGCAAGTTGGGATCCTGGGCCCCCAGGTTGCACATGAGAAAACTAAGGTTTGGGGCTTGGGGATGCAGTTCTTAGCATGTGTGAGGTCCTGGGTTCCAACCCACCACCACCAAAAAAAAGAAAAAAAGGAAAAGAAGAGAGGAAAGGAGGAAGGGAAGAAGGAAGAAAGGAGGGAGGGAGGGAGGGAGGGAGGGAAGGAGGTGAAGTGCTTGCCAAGGTTACACATATAACAAGTAGAAGAGGCTGGACTCAGCTCCAGGTGCATCTGCTCTTCCTTCCTTTCTGTCCCTTTGGCCTTTGGGAGGCGATGTGCCTCCATGTGTGGAGAAAGAAAGGAACAGGAATCTCCTTATCTCACAAAGACTGGAAGCCCAAGGTGGTTGACTACCCAGCTCCATGAGGTTAAAAAGAATGCTGCTCTGTTGCATCCTTCTTGGCCTAAACTTACGTCACAGAGGACAGAGCTGGAGATGATTGGGTGGCTTGATTGCTTCCCTCCAAGCTGGTAGCAAGATGTCAGAAGCTCCAGGCATCTGGCCCAGACATGGCAGAACCACTAAACCAAGAGCATCTATACAAAGGGTTTAAGTAATAGACAGGGTCTGACTACATGGTTAAAATTAAAAAAGATGAAATAAGTTGGCAAGAAAGTGAAGCAACCGATCTCTCAGACGAGGCTGATGGAGTGTAAATTGGTGTGATCACCTTGGTGTTTACTAAAACTGAAAAAGTGGGCATTTGCCACAATGTGTATCTCAATTTTAAAAATACAGGCTTGCCAACTTAGCAAGACCCTCAGCAATCTAGTGAGACTCTGTTACAAAACAAAAAAATTTAAGAAGGTATGGGGAATTGCTGGGGGTGTAGCTCAAAAGTAGAATGCCCTTGGGTTCAATCCCCATTACAATAACAACAATAAAAATTAGTAATGCTTGTTTAGTAAAGGCTTGCCGTAAGCATGAAATGAGACAATGCAGATACAGTGCTTAGCAAAATATCACACAGTATACAATCAATCCCAATATTGTGTGTGTGTGGTACTGGGGATTGAACTCAGGGGCATTCTACCTCTGAGCTACACCCCAGCCCTTCTTATGTTTTTGTTTTAAAACAGGATCTCACTAGGTTGCTGAGAGTCTAGCTATGTTGCCGAGGCTGACCCCTGACCTACGATTCTCCTGTTTCAGCCTCTTAAGTACTGGGATTACTGGTGTGTGCCACCACACCTGGCTTTATTATCATTAACAACAAAACTTCACTAAAATGAACTGGAGCAGACCAGGAAGAAAATGGCAGGTTCCACAGCATAACCCAAACCAACACTTCTCAAACTTTGCTAGACACAAAAATACCTTCGGGATCTGGCTAAAATGAAGATTTGGACTCAGTGGGGTTGGGTGGGCCTGAAATTTTGCAAAGTCAAGTGGGGGGCAACACTGGGAATTGAACACAGAGGCATTCTTCCTTGGAGCTACACCCCTAGCCCATTTTTATTTTTTATTTGTCTTGCTAAGTTTCTGAGGTTGGCCTCAAACCTGCGATCCTCCTGTCTCAGCCCTCAGGTACTGGGATTACAGGCATGGGCCACCGTGCCGGGCTTCCTCTTTCTGTCCTTTCCCTCCCAGCCATAAGGTAAGAGCTTTGCTTCATCACAATGTGCTGCCTCACTACAGGCCCAAAAGCAACAGGGCCAGTCAGCCATGGACCAGAACCTCTAAAACTGTAAGCCAAAGTTATATTAACTTTATAAGTTAATGATCTCAGGTACTTCTTATAATGAAGGAAAGTTTTCTAGCACAGACCTATAAAATCCCTTCTATCTTAACATTTTAAAATTTTATGATACCCCTAATTATTACTAATTCTCCATTATCACCCATTTCTGCAATTTTTCAGTACTTTTGTTCTAGTTCCGTGTTTTAAATTTGTTCCCTAAACCTGCAGTCTGCAAACACTTTTGATTGCATATGCCATCAATAAACTGACCTGCACGTCCTTTTTTTTCTTTCTTAATTTATGCACGTAAAATAGAGTATAAATGAATAGTCTAAAGCTGTTCTATCTAATAAAGTAGTCACTAGCCACATAGCGCTATTTAAATTTAAATTAAATAAAACATTAAAAGTCACTTCCTCGGTTGCACTGAGGAACATTTCCATCATCAAAAAAGTTCTGTTGAAGCCGGGCGTGGTGGCGCACGCTTGTAATCCCAGCATTCGGGAGGCTGAGACCGGAGGATCCGGGTTCGCGGCCAGCCTCAGCTACCTAGTGAGGCACTCCGCAACTTAGTGAGACTCGGTTTCAAAATAAAGAATAAAAAATGGGGCTGGGGGTATAGCTCGGAGGTAGAATGCCCCTGAGTTCAATCCCCAG